>JACEFZ010007254.1:20000-52500 GCA_014155875.1 Cepaea nemoralis | reverse complement strand
ACAACAATCTATGTGGAGCTGTGTTTATCGATTTCAGAAAAGCATTTGATATGATAGACCATGCCATTTTAATTAAAAAACTAGAGACAATGAAAATTGGCCCTAATGTTGTGACGCTAATAACATCTTTTCTGTCAAACAGAAAGCAAGTAGTTTCATGCAATAAATCTCTGTCCCAAACCACTACCTTCAATACTGGAGTACCGCAAGGCTCTATTCTTGGCCCTCTATTATTCGCCATATATATTAATGATCTACCTTTGCATCTTTCGTCGTCCTGCGATCTATTTGCAGACGACTGTACAGTGTATACAAACGCTGAAAGCAGTAATTTGCTGGAGTCGTCTTTGCAACAAGAATTAAATAATGTAGTTAGGTGGAGCTATGCGAACCGTATGCAAATTAACATCACTAAAACAAAATCTATGTTATTAACAACAAGACAAAGACTTCAGACTCTAAATTCACACAGATCACTTCAACTTCACATCGATAACATGCCAGTAGAAAGTGTAACTGAGCACAAAACATTAGGCCTCATCATTGATAGAAACCTAACCTTTAATCCTCACGTTCAAGCGCTCACTAAACAAACAGCGAAAAAAGTCTACCAACTCTCCAAAATTAAAAATTTCCTTGATGAGGACACAAGGAAAATATTCTATTCGTCACACATACAGACACATTTTGACTACTGCTCTACAATCTGGGACGGTTGTTCCAATTCAAGCACCAAGCGACTTTACTCACTCCAGGAACGGGCCATGAGATTAATTTATAGCAAACATTTAACTGAAAATCCTAGCCTGCATAAACGCCTTCAGTTACTACCACTCCGCAAACGTCTGCTTTTCAATAAGGCCAAACTAATTCACAAAATCCTACATCGGAATGCCCCAAACTACCTTTGGCCATTGTTTGAATATATTGCTAGACACAGTAAACGATTAAATTTATTACACCTTCCGAAGCCTAGGATAGACTTATACAAAACAAGCTTAACGTACTCTGCAGCTCAGCTGTGGAACAATCTTCCACATGAAATAAAAGACATCATCAATCCCTATACATATAATCGCAAATTATTTGAACACTATCTCAGTACGGATTACCTTCCCCCTTAATAATAGAAGTAATAATATAATAAAACCCTAGTATAACAGCCAGTCCCCTTTTGGTAGTCCAGTATATTCCACGTAGCTAATAAATACCACACCAGTTATTACTATTACTGAGTCGTGTAGTATTTATTTTTAATTTTTTCAACATGCCTTTATAATGCATATATTTTATATTGTTGCTGTTTTCAGTTAGCCTTGAATGATGTGTGAATGGTATAATGTATGAAAGAGAGTGATAAAAGGGCAGAATGTTAGACGGGCCTGCGTGCCCAATTCTTAATCCTTTCAAAATAAAGTTTTGTTGTTGTTGTTGTTGTTGTTGTTGTCTCTCTCTCTCTCTCCCTCTCTCTTCCCCATACCTCTCGAGTCCGAAGCATTGGCATTCAGGACGTTTGAGATTGAGACCTGAAAAGGGCTTGTACGCGAGGGCTTCAAATGAAAACCGTAAATGTTTTGTTGTTGGTTTTTCGTTTAATTTCTTTCATTGTGTCACCGTTGTTGGTAATTAATGACCCAAGATATTCAATATGTTATGAAAAAGTACAAAACAAATATATTTTTCGATGTAATTACTACTAGCGCCAATAAAGTACTTGGGTTCCTGTAGAAAACTAATTCTCGTGGTCGCGTGTGTAATCAATCAGTGGTCACTATTCAGTGTGCCTGATGTAAGTCACACTGGACCTGTATTCGCTGATTAATTTCTATAAGTTACACCTTTCATTTATCAACAAACGGATAGCAGAACGCTGCACCTCTTTGGTGCATGTCATCTTTAAACTGTTCTTATGACGCCACCATGTTCGTCTGCACCATGATGTCACGTGCTTAACACCCTTAACACCCTTACCACCTTTAACAACAATATTGACAGGTTACAGGACAATGGTATGGTTATTGTAATTTCTATCACACTTTTCAGGTCTTCATGAGAAGCCACCTTGTATTTGTGGCACTATTCATGGTGTAGAGACTTTCTCCCGACAAGGTACCAAATTGTCATCTGCTTAGTTAGGGACTCTTTTGGAGAGCTTCCCTTCCCCTTTCCCAGCTTAGACTCCAACGGGGTGTGCACGGCCGGTACTGGAGCTTCACATCTGTGGACGCGTATATGAGAATGTAACGAGGTCATGACTCAGAACAGAACATGCGAACTTGATGGAATTGGGAATAGGCTAGTATTGTTTCCCCACACGTTTTAGGTGTTTCTTTGTGGGCGGATTTAAATGCAGTTCCCTAAGGGACTATTAGAGGATGAAAGGAAAGTGTGGCATCCATCAGTCAATCTTCCTCATGAGTAAGACTGAGGAAGAAGATCAACCTGTCACTATAGCTCTAAACATACACCTTAATCCACCAATTAATCTTACTCATGAAACTGTCCATAATCTTTGTAAGACTGAGGAAGAAGATCAACCTGTCACTGTAGCTCTAAACATACACCTTCATCCACCAGTCAATCTTCCTCATGAAAATGTCCATGATCTATTGTAAGACTGAGGAAGAAGAGTAACCTGTCACTGTAGCTCTAAACATACACCTTCATCCACCAGTCAATCTTCCTCATGAAAATGTCCATGATCTATTGTAAGACTGAGGAAGAAGATCAACCTGTCACTGTAGCTCTAAACATACACCTTCACCCACCAGTCAATCTTCCTCATGAAAATGTCCATGATCTTTTGTAAGACTGAGGAAGATGATCAACCTGTCATTGTAGCTCTAAACATACACCTTCATCCAACAGTAAATCTTCCTCATGAAAATGTCCATGATCTATTGTAAGACTGAGGAAGAAGATCAACCTGTCACTGTAGCTCTAAACATACACCTTCATCCACCAGTCAATCTTCCTCATGAAAATGTCCATGATCTATTGTAAGACTGCGGAAGAAGAGTAATCTGTCACTGTAGCTCTAAACATACACCTTCATCCTCCAGTCAATCTTCCTCATGAAAATGTCCATGATCTATTGTAAGACTGAGGAAGAAGAGTAACCTGTCACTGTAGCTCTAAACATACACCTTCATCCTCCAGTCAATCTTCCTCATGAAAATGTCCATGATCTATTGTAAGACTGAGGAAGAAGATCAACCTGTCACTGTAGCTCCAGTCCTACACCTATGTGTCTAGGATAAACATAATGTGTGGCTTGGAGTATCCAGTATTTACACAAATAATTCTTCGGATTTTTTCGTCTACATGTTATTGGTTAAGGTTGATCAATGCAAGTCTTTGGGACGACCCTGTCAAACCTTTCAAAAATAATTTGCCTCCTCCCCCACCAGTCGCTCCAGACTAACATTGGGATCAGGAAATGTTTACTGAAGTAAACGCGACCGTTGACATATTGTCCACATAGCCTATTGAATGCCAATGTGTCTAAAAATACAGGAATAGCACCATATACATAATACTCCTCAATGCGTGTAAAATGGTCTTTACCTTTACATTTTACTGTTTGGTAGGCAATTGTCGTATCCGCTGTTCTAACCGCCGCTCGGTTTTACGTGAAGGCAAAGAATAGTTGTGTTTGAAATACATCGACAATTAGCGACAAAAGTTCAATAGTGCACACGAAAGCCGTGCACATGAAAGTAAATATTTTCTGTTGTATATTGACTCAGTAATCAGCCGTGTGGATTCCTGTATATTTGCGTTTGATGTCGCTTGTCGATATAATGTCGGGTGTATCAAGTACAAAGTAAATTAAAGAAGCAAACACATACAGCTAATTTGGTGAACTTGCGGACTGATCTGTTTGTAGAAAACATTCGAATCTAGGCAGTGACAAGAAAATAAACTCAATGTTAGTTGAAACATAAACAAGTATTAATAGGCACCTATCAGGTCTTAGCTACCTGATAACAGTAGACGGAAATACCTGATTTATGCTAACGCTGAATGTTGGGAGGCGCTCACCAAACCAAACACCCCACATTGCGCCAACAGCTTCTGGCGGAGCGCAATTGGGAGGGTACAAGCCTTATCCTAGTGCGAAGAAATGTAACGTCAAAACTAAATGTCATGGCAGGGCAGACAATGCCCTAAACATTGGTCGGCAACTGGTCTAGAATCAAAGCTCCGACAGGCGGACAGTTGGAACATTGCTTTGCTGATCCGGCAGCTTCTACAGCTTATCTTGTTCCAGATGTATTGGGGTTACCTTTCCGCTATCGTAAACTAGACAAGCCGAAAGAGGGATCATGCTGCATAGGCAACACATGGTCTCTACAATCAAGCCCAGACTTTGAACTACGGTTCCCACCATGGATTGAAGTTATTATGCTTGTTTTGAAACACAATCAACTCGCCGCTCTATCGAGAACAAGTCACCTAATCTGTTCAAGACACCTGACACGTGGGAAAAAATGACACGTGGTAAGAATAACATCAGGAGACACCGATATTCAAGATGAGCAGCGTGGAAGCCGCCTAGACCATAAAGAAGATGCAAGAAGAGAACCTGCCTGCGAACTGTAGCAAAACACCAGAACCTGAAGCAACCTTAAAGACTAAAAAAAAAAAACCTTCCACTTCTACACCAGCTGAAGCCGCTCCTGTCGCTGAACCGTTACCAAAGACTACTTCGATTTCAACTGAAACTAACAGCAGTGAAGAAATTCAAAAGAAAAAAAAAATTACAGAGAAGCAGCTCACTAAAGACCTCCACATCGGAGGAAACCAAAAACAGAGGACTTCTCCGTCAAAATCCTGCTGAAACAAATAAGCGCTGGGGAGGCCAAACTATCGGCGCTACCAAGAGACAAGATACAGAGTCTGTTGGAAAATGAGCTGGGAAGACACAGCATCACCCAGCTACGCAAGACACCTGATGGAATAGTGGTCTCCATCAACAGGAACTCCAAGACCACCGTACTAATGCAGAAGATGTCACAACAAGAGAAAGCCGATATCAAGCTTCCTGACTGCACCACAGTAGAAGCCACCCTACACCGCATGATGAAACGATGGGTCATCAAACGCGTCAAGACCTATCTCATCAACGACCAGATCAGGGAGATGCTGACGAGAGAGAACAGGAAACACAAGATCACCAGTGCTGAGAGGATCATCGGTAATAATAACATTCCCTCCACAGTCGACATCGTAACATCGGTGGACCAAGTGATCCCTCAAGTCATTAGATTGGACAAGAAAGTTCAAGCTTCAGAGCATTACATACCGTGAGTGCGGTAGTGCTCTAAGTGCCAGAAGTTTTGGCACACCCGTGCCACCTGCGAAAGTGAGGTGGAGGTATGCAGATACTGCTGTGGACCACATCCATATAGTCAATGCCAGCATGCCAAGACCGACAAGGCCTTCAGGAGGCCTAACCCTAACAGAAAGTGCGTCAACTGACTCGGCAACCACGGCGCCAGGTACCTCGGCTGCCCCTGCCATCAAGACAGCAAAGAAGCCATGAAAACTGCCATCAAAACTAATTTGCCCTATAAAGAGGCCAGGAGGCTGTAGAAGGTGACCAATCGATTTACAAAAAGTTACAAAGGCCAACTTGTGACGTGGTAGACGGTCTACACCAGTGTTTCCCAACGTGGGGCCCACGCCCCACAAGGGGGCAATTCGACTGTTAAGGGGGGCAATTCGAAAATGGAAGAAATCGGCTGAATATAACAAAACGGGGAGACTTGAGACTGAAGTTAACTAAATTGGAACCTGACATAAGATCTCTTTGCAGCAAGCATCAAGCGCAAGGATCTCACTAAATTTAAATAGTAAATAATTACTAATAATTAAAATAATATAGAAACATCTTTCATTAAAATTATTTTGTACTTGAATTTCAGTTCTCCATTATGTTTTGAAAATTTACTTACTGTGTTTGCTCAATAATTTCCTAGTGATTTGTTCCTAAAACCTATCATTCAAGTTTCTTTAGTGAACATTTCAATTTTTGAATATTAAAAATAATGTATATGTTGAGGGGGGGGGGGGGGGGGCGTGGGGCGGGGGAGGGGGGCAATATGAATTTTAGAAAGGCTTAAGTGGGGCATGGACACAAAAAAGGTTGGGAAACACTGGTCTACACTCTAGGTTTGCTTAAATACGTTTAATATTGTATTTTTCATTATAGATATATCTAGAAAAACGATCTTTTTCTATTTTCCCATGTTTGTATATATCCATAGATATTCATGTATACTGGGCAAGGATTTAATCTCCCGTAAACTTAGTACATATTCTATGTTTCTTACACTATATATTATACATTATAATATATAAATAGAAGTGAACGTTTTTGTTTGAGCATACGGCCCAAGCGCAGGTTTGGCTGGGTAACATACTCAGTTTTGGCCTGCGTACATTGTGGCCACTCGAAAATCCTGGCCACTTGCTTGCAGACGTGTAACCCCGTCCATTTTTACAGATTAAGGATTAACGTGATTCGGGCACGAACAGGAGCTGGCACTAGCTATAAAAAGACACATTGCGCCGAAAGAATACAGGCGTTAGTTAGCCTATGTTGGGAGAAACAAATTGAGAACCAAATCGAAACCTAAAATTAATATTTATGCTGCTAGTGGCACTGTTTCCCCCGTTGATTGGTATAATCACAAGAATTAGAAGGTACGTTGCATTAATTTTATAGTTACGAATTTATGTTACGTGAGTCAAAGGGCACACCATGACAGTATGGGGGAAAGGGAATAGCGACCTTCACATCAGTATCCTCGCTTGAACGAAGGCCTTCCATTCATCTACCCTCTAAATCTCTGTTAATACTTCAACCTCGCGTATATCATTTGTGTATCTGGAGTGAATCAGAATTATAATTTACAACACTGCTTCATGTGTCGAGACGTACTCTGTGTGCTTCATAAGCTTTGGTGGTCCTTCGTCAAATGAATGTAATTGTGTGCTTCGTAATCTATGGAGGTATTTCATTAGGTGAATGTACTCTGTATGATTCATAATCCGTGGTGTACTTCATCGAGTCAATGTAATCTGTCATTCATATTCTATGTTCATACTTTGTCGAGTGAATGTAATCTGTGTGATTTATAATCGATGTTCGTGCTTCATAGTTAAATGTAAACTGTGATTCATACTTGTTGTGTACACTTCATAGTGGTAAATGTAATTGGTGTGATTTATAATATATGTGGATGAATCATAGAAGGAAGTACAATCTGTATGTTGTAGAATGTGATCAGACTTAGAAAATATCCATTGATGTGTCAGTAGTCTGTGGAATGGAATACGTGTACATATGAATCTGATTAGATTTATTATATAAAGATTGGCTAAGGCAAATAGTGTTTGTTTACTTAGCCGTTTGTCATCGTGTCGTTGGTAGTCATAGCACTAGGGATGTGTCTGTGACGGAGGTAGATAGTCTTGTGACGCTAGTCGGGTCTAAGTATGAGACTGAAAGCCAGGTAGGCAATGAGTGTATCTGGTGCATCGTGAGTGTATGACAAGAGCATTCACATGTTCTCACTAAATACCTTCCAGGAGTTCTGCATCGTCATTGTTGGTAGAGTCAACCCACAGCAACACCGAACTTACCTGTTCCTGGACCTGTCCGAGCGGCATCCTAGATCTACTTGACGAAGCGGTTCCAGGAGCTGTCTGACAGATGAAAGCCCCGGTTCACTACAGCCCAGATCATTACAGATGAGGAAGGTTGCAGGAACATGTATATGTATATATTATGTTATGTTTCTGAAGGCTTAGTACCCTGTTCTTGGTTGTGCGCTAGATGCTGTTACATGTCGCTCTCACTAGGTCATATTGTTACAGAACTTACCTTCGAGTGTGCTGACGACTAGATCTTAGGCCCGGCAAGAGACGGAGGAACATGGCGAGAACTCCAAGTAACCAGCAGCGTGAACTCCCCAGAGTTGGAGCAGCGCCCTGTAGTTCCGTGTGAGAAGTTCCTACCGAGCAGAGCCTTCGTCGGCCAACCCGATCGTCGAGTATCAACCACGTAATAGACATCATCATCTAACACCTACACACTATGAAGGTAACCTTGCCTGTTACATGTGATATCCGGGCAGTGAGGCCAAGAGACTTTGTGGTAATCAGAGACTTGGTCCTAACAAAAGACTTTATGCTATCCAGAGCCTCAGAGCTCCACCGCCATTAGCTTGAGTCCTACACTAGATGCTTGACACGAACTGCTAACTGCAACCGTCCACGGTTGGTCTGTGTATCTTTATTGTGCATTACGAACAGTGTAGACTTTGCACCATGCCATGTGCTACTAGAGACATTATGAACTTTGTGCCAGATTCTTTGATGACTTCTTCATCTACTGCAGCCTACACCCGCGAGGAGTCCACGTGGTGGGTTGCCAGAACATGAACTAGTTCCCAACAGCGACTACCCAGTCTAGAGGTCACGTCAGCCGGGGCCATTTAAGGGAGGATCTGTCCAGGCCGGGTGAGGTGACAGATACAGCAGACCGTGTGGACCATACATACAAGGCCTGATGATGAATGCCTTGGACCTACCCTGCAGATCCTGAGTGTTCCTAGCTTCTAAACTTCCCACCTTCACCTATACCTATCTTCTTTAAGGCTCTCTTGTACATAATACAGTTATGCTTCAATTTTGTTTGACAAAACCAGAGTTGAGTCACGTCGTCTGGATGGAGCCCTAGTGGTTAGCGTCCCTAGGTTGAAAGGTTGAGAGAAAGCAGGGTCCAGGGACCGGAGGGGTTGTCGACTGAAATCACCTGTACCCACGCCCAGAACATATCCCGCGTAATAGAGTGTAGTAATAGTTCCGCTCACCCCACGGACATAGCTACAACTATGCAGTGGGTGTTGTGTGTTTGCGTTGACTCTGAGGTAGGCACGTGCTCGGCAAATTTGTATTCTGTCCCCCATAATTGGAAAATTGAAAAGGTAGCTCACCGCCCTGCATGCTGTATCTCTTGTACATCCAAGTATAATACGCATAGCTTAGTTCTATATCCTCTCCATCCTTTGCATCTGCTTATGGCAGAGAGTCAGGATCGCCATACCATACTCAAAAAAAGAAAGGACCAGACCCTGGTATAGAAGACATACATGGCGCAGCTCACAGTTTTCCGCCGCCATCACCCTCATCGCAGCCAAACCCCGCTTGGCAGTTGTTATCACGCGGTCTATGCGTTCAGTATAAGCAAGGCTTAGATCAACTCGCTTGCCCAGACATTTAATTGCCTGCATTCTTTCCAAAATCTCTCAGCACAGATTTACCGTTGGTGTTGGAGTGTTGACAATGTGGTTATTCAAAGAGAACCATGTCACTGCTGCCTTCGTTGGGTATAACATTGCACCAGCTTCAACACACCAAGTACGTATGCTATTGAGTTCTGTTTGTAGTTCCACAGCAACCTCCTCTCTATCCGTATCCTGGCGATACACTAAAACATCATCGGCATACGACAATGTCCTTCCCCGTCCTGAAATCTGCTCACCAGTGATTCTTATAGTGTAGGCTTTGAACAGTACCGGAGATAATGGTGATCCCTGTGACAGGCCAGGATAAATTGTTATTGTTTCAGAAGTCCAACTGCTACATCTAAAAACTATTTCCGTTGGAAGAAGGCTGCAGAGATCCAATTTAGGCGGAATGGACTTATCTTGAGCTCATGAAGCTGAGCCATTAAGAAATCCAACTGTACTCTGTTGTACGCATCTTCAAGATCAATCGCTGCAGCACACGTGTCAATGCCTGAGCGGAAACCTTCATACACATCATGGGCAACGACTGCTGCGTTGGTTCAGGTTTCTATGTGTTGGGCTGTATCCTCCAAGGGTAGGTGGAAAAAGACATTTGATATTTTTCTGAGAATTAACTTTCCCAGTAGCTTGCCTATTGTAGTTTTCATGATGATTATCCGAGATCCCTTAATTTCTGTGTGGTCTTTGTCAGGCTTCGGCGAGGGAATCAGATAGCTGTGTAACCACTCCTCCTCCTTGATGCTAGCAATCGCAATACTGTTGCTGTACATATCTGCTAGTTCCTCCAATTCGTTTTTGGTACACATGTTTGATGTCATCATACCTTATACCATCTGGCCCTGGTGCGCTGTTTTTTGTTCGCCGGAGCACATCCTTGATCTCTCTCATTGTGACTATGCCTTCTTCTGAAATTTTTTGGGACTTAGACCTATCTGAGGTGGCCGTCTTTGTTGGCTCAAAAGTTGGTCCTCTCATGTCTGTCTGGTTGTTCTGCTCTAGACAGTGTTCTAAAAGGGCCTTGCACTTATTCTCGCCAGTCCTCTGCCAGAAGAGATCATCACACTGGAATTCAGGAATACTCTTATTTTATATAGCCGCCAGAGCAATGTCAATGACTTGTCTTTGCTTATTCTCTATTGACACATCTTTTTACATCTGTCCGAGGTTGTTTTGTTGAGTGAACTGCATTTCAGATACAAATGGCTAAAAAACATCTAGGAACGGAACATCAACATCTAGAAACATCGACACTTTGTAAGTGAACATCTGGTTGGCAAAGTGACTGTCACTTCCATAAAGAATGAACGGTATGTTTCGTGGAGGACTTTTGTGGTGACATTCTGGTGGCGGCATTTTGCACAGTGTGCCTGAGCGGGCTGTTGTTTGTCGAGACTCCTGTCTTTTCCACTTTTCACATGGGGCAGTAAGGAACATTTTATGTGATATTCACTGGCACAGGAACAGAGCATAATGGGGACGACCCGTTGCTGTGATGTTGGAACCGCGACTGAACTGAACATAACTGAACTATTCTTTGACACAACTCTGCCCATTTCTCACATTTTACCACTTTAACCAGTGTTTTGAAACAGCTGACTTTTGTATCCATGTCTCTTTCCAAGTTAAAGATAAGACTAAGATGGCCAGCCCTGTTCCTTTTGGCGTTTTACCATTTTATTACAGCATAACGTTTATCCACCCACGCCTTTTTCATCTGCAAATTTCACCAAGGGGGTTGCTCCCGGCTTTTTGTTTTGCAATGTTGATTCCTGTGCTTGTCACGCCTCATTTTACCAACCACATCTTGTCTTCCACTGTCATACTTTAAAGTCTCGACCTTTGACTTGTGTTGCTTGATTCTGAATTTCTGCACCAATATGCTGCAAGGGTGGTGATCGCTGCCGTCGTACCCTAGGATACCTCATCTTCACACTGTAGTGGGTGAAGGAGAAACAAGCGCCAGGCCAATAACACTGACCTCATCTCATCGCCTGACCGACTTGCTGTCCTGATGACACAGCCACTGTTGATACAAACAAGGTCGATGTTTTCAAGTGCGGCCTCGAACCCCTCCCCCTGTGTATTGGAAAAAAAAAATGTTTCCCCATGATCTGCCTTTAACGTTGAAATCTCCACAGAAAATGACATTCTTTTCGTGACATAATATTTCACCCATGAACTGCCACCTCTGGGGATTCACACTCGCGTTGCAGGCATAAACATTAACGAACATAAATGGTTGCCCGGATTGAACTCTAATTGCCTGTATTTGTATCTCGTCGCTGTCCCACCTAAACATGTCCACCCCTGAAACCATTACACTGTCTCGAATTCGTGTTGCCATTCCCAGATGTCGTCTGGTGTAAAAGCATTGCAAACCGGCTATATGAAGTAAATTACCTCTCACTCGCGTCTCCTTTAGAGCAGCAATAGACTGCAGAAACCTTTCACAGAAAGTCGCATAATTACTTCGGGTACTTCAATTTTAATTCACCGCAAACAACCGCAAACAAAGAAGAATCCCTTCGAGCCTCATTTGCATCGGTGCGGCAATCATTTTCCGGTTTAGTGTTCGGTGGACTGCTAGACCGATCGATGGATGTTTTTAAGTTTTTGGGCCCGTAGGGCCCTCACTGTCGACGACAGTGAGGGCCCTACGGGCCCTAAAACTAAAAAAACACATCCATCGATCGGTCTAGCAGTCCACCGAACACTAAACCGGAAAATGATTGCCGGCACCGATGCAAATGAGGCTCGAAGGGATTCTTCTTTGTTGCGGTGAATTAAAATTGAAGTACCACACCACCTTGTTAACACTTGACTGCTAATTTATAGGGACATCTAGATAATTCTAATGGAAAGCTAGGGAAGCAGACCTCAACAAATGCTAGCTGAAGCTGGATACCCGGGCCATTAGAGGCATTAGACACGGCGCAGCGCACACGTTGAACCAGACCAATACAATGTTTCATGGGGGTGAAGAGATTTCCAGAAGTACACAATACGTAGTAGACTTTGATATTACCAACAAGTGTACAAGAATGTCAACTAACTATTGCTGTTATTAAATACATTAACGAGGAAGTCTGAGGAAAAACAAGTACGAAAAAAAAGAACATTGACTCTTCAGGCTAGACTGATTTAAACATTTAGTAAAAGGATTGATTGATTGATTTAGGAACCGACATCACAGCATTCGGGGCATTCCCATAAGCGCTCCGTCCCCATCCTCAGCAGCCAGCGAAGAGTTCCAACACTAATAGTTCCAGTAGCAATCTGATTATATGTCCGTCTCGCCTTTCCTCCTGAGCGTCGAGCGTCGGCCAGATCCCCTCGTCACACCTCGCTGCCTCATTCTTACCAGACTATGGTGATCCATTTGCTCCTCCGAGGATGTACACGTGCTCCCACAAGGCCGCAACCACGTCTGCCTTGTCATGCATCAATACTCCACCAAGTTTTGCCGAGCCAGCCAATCTGTCCGCCTGTTCATTCCCCAGCACACCGGCATGCCCCAGGAGAAAAGATCCAGGTGATGCTTGCTACCCGTGACCTCCGAAGCGAAGCAAGCCACTCTGCAGGAAGCCTGCCTGTCCTCACCCTCCTCAGCATGCTTTCTGAGTCAGTTACAATCACAATGTGTGTATGTATCGTGTTCTCCATCCAGCGGAAAGCTGCACTGACCGCCTCCACCTCCATTCTTAAGCTAGATGCTGTTTCATCATACGCCAGGCTCTCCTGCACCAAACGTCGACCATTAGCTTTTGCTAAGAATCTCCCAGGCACTTCTCCTATCCTCTCAATCACCGAACCATCCGTGTAGATAATCACATCACCCGGGCGAGCATTATCCTGAATTAGTTGCTGGATTTCCTGCTGGCCACTCCCTGCACTCCCGGCTCAATGTGATTATAACTCTGCACAAGTCTGCCTGCTCCGCTGGCACTCTGACCCACTCCTCTCCTCGCCTGATGTTCTCCAAGGGGCACACCTGTCTGATCGTATCCTCCGCTTGAGCCATCCATGATTTCCCTCTTATCAGTCTCTGACCCTTAACTTCGTCCAGCGCCTTATGCAACGGGTGATCTGTGTCTGCAGCTACTCTGAGGTATGCCTTCGCCTGCATCACCTTGTGCCTACCAGCAACAGTCGGCAGACCAAGGATGTAACGCATACACACTACTGGGGTGTCTCTGGTGCATCCCAGAATGACCCGCATAGCTTCGTTCTGTATGCGCTCTAATTTCACCAGCTGACTCTTTGAGACAGTGAGCAGTCATAGTCCATAATCAATTACTGAGAGGATCAAGTTCTGATATAGTGTGAAGAGCATTCTCTGCTCTGTGTCCATTGCAGCCATAGTTTTAAGTGCATTGAGTCCCTTTTGAGATCTTGTCACAAACGTCTCCACAAGGTCCTTGAAGGACAGACTCCTGTCAAATGTGATTCCCAGATACTTCAGTTTGTTCTCTCTGTTGACGCTGCTGCCATCTATCTTGAGACTTGGGGCATCATCTCTCACAATCCTGTTGTCCAGAGAGCACCACAAAATAGCGGCCTTTTCCGGGTGGATGACAGCACTCATGTCAGTGCACCAGTGAATCACTTTGTCTACTGTCACCTGTAGTGACGCCGGTAAAACCATGACTTTTAGACCCATTATTACTTCATGCGCACGCAGATTAAATATACGTATAGGCATACCCATCTGGATTGTTCTCGAATCCACCAATTAGGACTAATATAGTATGGGTCCACTATCATCATCATAATCATCATCATCATCATCATCATCATCATCATCATCATCATCATCATCATCATCATCATCATCATCGTCGTCGTCGTCATCATCATCATCATCATCATCATCATCATCATGCACCCTGTCAACTGGCGTAGGCTTACATGTCTCTTCACAGATCTCTGTCCTTGGGGTAATGGGTCAACTGGTGATAATATTCTTCCATGCCACCGTATCAGTCCGCCAGCGTCATTTCTCTCGGTCTTCTTCTGCCCCCTTTCCCACCAAACTCAACAGTATACCACAACAAGCAATGATGTACAGACCAGATGGCAAAAGAGGAAGAGGCCGACCACGTTAACGTTGGACGGAGGGAATAGCAGAGTCCATGGGAATATCGATACATGAAGCCCATAACCGGGCACTCTCACGATGTTTATACTTCACCTCGACACCGCAAGGTACAAGAGGAACGTTATGAGATGAGATGAGATGAGATGAGATGAGACTCTCCAGTCTACACGTTTTCCATTGTCTCTTTTCTAATTGAACTACAGGTAGGCCCCGCTATACGTCGCCTCAGTATACGCCGTTTCGCTATAACGTCGTTGCTACATAAAGGACTAACTTCATTTTACGTCGCTTCGTTTCGCAATAACGTCGTTTTGAGGCCGGCGATCGGTTGTTGATGTCGGTAAAGTCCATGGTTTACCTCCAACGACGGTAAGGACAATTCATGCAGATGCTGACAAAATCAAAGCGGGTGCTAAAAACGTAACCCCTTTGAGTGCTTCCAAGATCACTTGTACTAGAAGTATTCCTATGGAGAACATGGAAGCACAATTGGCCGTCTGGATATAAGACAAAAACCACGGAATATGCCTGTGAGCAAGATGGTTATCCAAGAGATAGCAAAGTCTCTCTATGAAGATCTAGCTAAGAAAGCGGGTGAGAGCAGCACTAGTAGTGCCGATGGTAGTTTTAGAGCTAGTCGTGGTTGGTTTGAGAGCTCTAAGAAGCGTTCATACCTGCACAACATTCAGACACCAGGTGAAGCGACGAGTGCTGATGCTCAGGAGGGTGGTTACTGTGCAGAAGACATTGGACACATTTTTTGTTCATGCAGAGAAGAGCCTGGAAAAGAGGCAGCAAGAGGTTACAGTTTCATCCTCAGATGAAGAGGCAGAATTTAATGCCAATACATATCAAACACCACCAAAATAAACATTACTGTGGTACACAACACACTGTATTTCATTTAATTATATGGGACATAGTGTTTCGCTATACGTCGTTTCACTTAACGTTGCGTTTTCCAAGAACGTAACCCCGACGTTAACCGGGGCCTACCTGTACTGATACAACATTACATTCAAAATTGCACGGAATGAAAGGAGGTTTCCAAATAACGCACAAACTCATGACGTGAATTTTAATCGGGGTATAAATACTCGTATAAAAATGCTCTTATGTTCTTAAACATATGAAAGCTGGCACGGTCCCCGGTTCAGATAACATCACAACAGAAATGATTAAAGTTTTAGAAGAATATGGAATAGATCAAGTCACCAGACTGCTGAACTCATTATATGATACCGAACATATTTCTTTTCCTCGCGTTTCCATCCTGTTTCAGGATATTGCGGTCAACATCAGCATCTTTCAGCTGTATGTTGATTCCTAGGCTAGATTACGCTCATAAGCACGCCACGACTTTCTGATCGACCGGCTCCATACTCTCATAAGTCACTGGCGCGACTCGAACCACTTCTAATTCTCGTGTGCTCACGTCAACCATGAGAGTATTCGGGGTTAACGGAGAAAGCTGCTAACCTCTCGGCCAGGGAACCGGACATATACTGCCAAATGGTGATTGACGGTAATAATAATAATGAACATCAGCAAAACACAACTAGTTTGTCCAGGCAACACCAAACGGACAGCATCCGGAAGTAATGTGCTAACATCATTGATAACTCGAAGCCGGTTGACGTGTCCTTTATGTCAATATGTATTCCCGGTGGGCAGCTTGTGATCAAATATAAATTATAATATGAATAATACTAATAATCATCAGAATACCGTTCCTGTACATCCAGGAGGGCCGGTATCGTAGCAATAAACATCATCACACAGCTAAACCTACTATAGAATTCCTAGGACAATATCTCACCCCTTATTGTCAGTTCTAAGGCTTCTTATCAGTTGACTGTTCGGTCACCTTGGCCATCCTTGCCAAGTCCTAATCTGCACATTCGTGGCCATCTGTTGTTTTCTGACTGAGAAGACTAATGCTTCAATGATATATCTCTTCTACCAAATCGTGACTAGCCATCAGTGCCATGTCCTGGAGGTTTGTTTACAATCTTCTCTCCTTGAATAGCTTCATGCCGCCTTCCTTGCCGCCAGCCCAAGCTCCGTCTGTTGTTGTTGCTAAACTATATCTCTGTGACGTTTCTACCTTCTCACGTCACGTAGCTACTTTATCTGTCTGTTGGTTCGAGATTCTATCTCAGATTCCTCCTGACGTCATTCATTCTGACTCACTACTTGGTATATACCTTCAGAATTATGTAATTCTGAATTTATTGCAATCCCAAAGAAATCAGGAAGGAGCCTTGGAATGTGATCAACATAGAACAATTAGTATAATGAGCCACATCACGAAGATTTCGTTACGAATTATCATGCAAAGAGTGAGGAAGAAAATACAACCTGAAATAGGGGAAGAACAATGTGGGTTTGTAGAAGGAAAGGGTAAATGCTGTGTATATGCTGCGTTCATTTATTGAGCGGTTTATAGAAGTAAACAAAGATATACATCTTTGCTTTATTGACTACACAAAGGCTTTCGATAGAGTAAGACATGTCAACATGGTGGATATGCTTGCAGATCTACAAATTGATGGAAAAGACATTATACTTATAAAAAAAATATATTGGAAACAACAAAGGATTGATAATGAAGGGGGATAATATCAGCCTATTAAGAGAGGTGTTAGGCAGGGATGAGTAATGTCTCCAGATATTTTTTCCCTATACAGTGAAAATAGTTTCAGAAATGTAGAAGATATAAATGGAATCAACATTGGAGGACGAAACATCAATAACATTAGATATGCAGACGATACAGTATTGATAGCAGACAATGAGCAGGATCTGCAGCAATTAGTAGATGCGATTGTTGCACACATTGAACAACTAGTATTAGAATTAAATTGTAAAAAGACGCAGATTATGGTCGTCACTAGGAAGAACAAAGTACCACAATGTAATATACATCTAAATGGGAATATTCTTCAACAAGTGAATTGGTACAATTATCTCGGAACAGTCATCTACTACTACTACTACTACTACTACTACTACTACTACTACTACTACTACTACTACTACTACTACTACTACTACTACTACTACTACTACTACTACTACTACTACTACTACTACTACTACTACTACTACTACTACTACTACTACTACTACTACTACTGCTGCTGCTGCTGCTGCTGCTGCTGCTGCTGCTGCTACTACTACTACTACTACTACTACTACTACTACTACTACTACTACTACTACTACTACTACTACTACTACTACTATTACTACTACTACTACTACTACTACTACTACTACTACTACTACTACTACTACTACTACTACTACTACTACTACTACTACTACTACTACTACTACTACTGCTACTGCTACTACTACTGCTGCTGCTACTACTACTACTACTGCTACTGCTGCTGCTACTACTAGTGCGCCTGTCTTCCTTTGGTGACCTAACAACACGTCTGTGGTTGTTCTGGACTAGCTTACTGGACTTGTTGTCACCAACCGCATATGAAAGGGAGAAGAGGCTGTTGAATGTCATACGAAATTACAACTGAAGACGAAACCAGACCAACAAACGCCTGGAAGCAGTCGAACGTGTCAACAGTGAAGGACGCACATATCGCAGCCCTGCTGTAAGCGGGCACAACGAAATCACACACACACACACACACACACACACGCACACACACACGCATACACAATCAGACGAACGAAGAAGAAGAAGAAGAAGAAGAAGAAGAAGAAGAAGAAGAAGAAGAAGAAGAAGAAGAAGAAGAAGAAGAAGAAGAAGAAGAAGAAGAAGAAGAAGAAGAAGAAGAAGAAGTTTACACCCCGTCCTCAACCACAATGCTTCCTGTTATGGCCAAATTTAATCCTTTGACTATAATAGTTTTAGGCGCAATTAGTTATCCATGTGTGTTTCATAGTGCAACAAGCGATCGTTTGACGAGACAAATATATGCATGCAATTGAACTAATGAAAGTAGAACATTATATACAACTAAAAGCTAGAGACAGTGATCTCTGGTCATACAATAAGAAGAAAATCATTGGAGAACATCGTGATGACTGGAAAGATCAGAGTTAGAGGAGGCAGCGACAGACCAAGAAATGTTGGATTGTCGAAGTTGGTGAAATTGTGGAATATCATCATTAGAATTGATCAGAACATCAAAGAGCGACATCCTTGGAGAGACACCAACGTCTATGTCATTATGCAAAACATAACGATGATGATGTGCTACAAACAATATGTTGCACTATTTATTGCCTGGTATATTGGTATATTTCTCTGCTCGGTTATGCAGATGATATAGATATTATAGGGGAAAATGAACAAAAGACATTGGAAATATTGACTCACTTAAAGAAAAAAGCTCAACAAATGGGGCTGGCTATCAACCAAGATAAGACAGAATATATGGTAATTTCAAGAGAAGGAACGGCTAAAAATTCTGGTCACATACAAAAAGATAATATGACCATTAAAAGAACGGAAACATACAAATACCTGGGTACAATCTTCAACTGCTCCAACATAATAAGGGAAGAAATACAAGCTAGAATCAGCTCTGGAAATAAGATATATTATGCACTACAACATCTGCTAAAATCAAATGAGCTATCTCGTAACACAAAGATCACAATATACAAAACACTGATTAGACCAGTTGTGCTGTGTGGCTCTGAAACCTGGAGTACAACTAAAGGAGACGAAGCCGTGTTACAAACCTTTGAAAACAAAGTCTTAAGACTGATCCTTGGGCTCATTAGGGATACACAAAGTGGAGAGTGGAAAAGAAGAAGCAACAAAGACATTTATGATCTGTTTACGTTCCCGCTAATAATTGGTACCACGAAGGCTAATAGACTGCAATGGCTGGGGCATATAGAAAAAATAATAATAAGATAATAGGAAACAAAACTCGCTTAAACTCTGGACATAAATGACCGTAGACCCCGAGGTAGACCAAGAAGACGGTGGAGAGATAATATACATACAGACCTAGAAGCACTTGGAATCAGCGACTGGCAAGAGAAGGTCAACCAGAGAGACGAATGGAGACGGATTGTATCTGCAGCAAAGAACCTCAATGGCTCGGAATGCTGAAGAAGAAGAATATCTCTCTGCATCTCGTCAGGTGCATATTTGCTGAGTTAAATATCATATGAAGTGAATAAATGAATATCCCCCCACCCCCCGAATATCCTATTTACAGAACAATGCAGTCAACACCAGCATTTCTCAGTTGCTGTTGATGTCTGGGCAAGTTTTACGTTCAGTAGTTTGCCACTGCTTTCTGAACGACCGGCTCACATACCTTCCTTAAGAAACCAACGCAACGCTATCCGCTGTCGAATCTCGTGCAGCTGTGTTTCGTATGTGAGTATACAGGATGACGAACAGCGTCCTTAACTCCTTCGCCAGCGAGACCAGCGAATATTACTTAGTAAATGAGTATTGATGAAGAAATGCTCCGCATTCAAACAATGCCTGTGACTATCTGTTTTAAGTGTTCCAGTCACTTTAGTTTAGTTTAGTCGATGGATCAACATCACGGCACACGGTTTAACCCATAAGTGCTCCGTTTTCCTCCTAACTCAAACCTGAGTCTGAAGAAACTCAGCTCAATGCACGAACTCCGTTGCATCGGCGAGGATCCTGAAATACTTTGGGTAGATTTTTAACTCGAAATGTTGCCCGGGCAGCGCCGTTAGGCTACTCTTTTTCGATTTCCAACTGCCAATGGATTTTTTTTACGTGCGCAACAATACACAAGGGCGTCCGATCTCACTACCCAGAGACCAGGGGAAATTTTATTACTGGAAGTTCAGGTGGATTTTTTAAATAAGTCCCGGTCCTCACCGGGGCCTGAACCCGGGACCTCCAGCACTCGAGGTTGTGTTGCCGGGGCCCATAAGGGAAGCAAAGAATAGCAACACTGTAGCCTACCACGCATGTCGTAAGAGGCGACTAAGGAAGCTTGATGGTTCCGTCGCCCTGCTACTGAGTGAGTGTGTAGCGCGACACTGTGAGCTGTGAGTATCGTGTGAAGTGGTTTTGAATCTGCCCAAGTTTTTGTTTGTTTTGAACGTGACTGCATGTTCAGAGCGATGGCAGGTGGCTATGTCCCAGAGTTGACCGGTTTTGCCCTATGCAGAAATGCGTGGCTGCTGGGCTTCTGGTTGACTGCCACTGCTGTCGGTGATGAACTGTATTTTCGTGGACTGTGTGGGTGAACATCTAGGAAACATCCAGATAGGAAAATGACTGCCGGTTCCATCAGAGATGAATTGGGTGTTTCGTGGGGGACTGGTGTGTTGACATTCTGGCGGCGGCATTATGCACAGTGTATTTGTGCGGGCTGTTGTTTGTCGAGACCCCTGACTTTTCCACTTTTCACATTGGGCAGTGGGGAGCGTTTTGTGTGATATTCACTGGCACAGGAACGGAGCATAATGGGGACGACCCGTTGCTGTGAGGTTGGAACTGCGACTAACTAACTAACCATACCTCGAGACCACTCAGCCCCCTAAGTGTTCCAGTCAAAGTTTATTTATGTATTCACGTCATGTGATATATAACTCTGCGGTATGAACCTGACAGATGCAGCGAAATATGCCAGGCAAGGGAACGTGAAAGTGATTTGTGGCTTCTATTTAAATTCACTAAGGGAATACATTGTTTTGAATGTTGTGCTAGCTATAACATCTTTAGTGCTAGATAGTTATTACTTCTGTCCTACACTAGAAATAATAATTGCACGTGACTGACACAAACAAAAAGAGACAGTCATCGTTTTCTAGCCACGTTATGAGAATATAAAAACTGGAACATGTTGTGACAACCTGAAAGATTTGATGAAAGAGAGGTCGAGGAAGGCAGCGTGAGAAGATTCTTGACAGTCTTGTGTTATCTCACAGAAGGGAGTCAACACACGAATTGATCCAAGACGTCGGAGATCGTAATTTGTGGAGAGGCATGATCGCTCACACCAGCCGGCAAGGCACTGGATGATGATGATGTGACTGAACGAGTTAACGAGCTTTAGTTTTGTGTGTGTTGTATTCGTCATGAGTTTTTCCTCTCACAACGATCTTTCAGAGCCAAGATGACATAGCTATTACACAATTCGCTGGAATCAATTCCACAGTTACTGCCCTTGGATCAAACCATTGCCAAATACTACAGAAGTTAATCATTTTGATAATTGTACAGCTTCCTCGAATATTAACGAATGATTTACGTGATAATCTGTACAGTAAAGCATTTTACAATAATCCCAGTTGTCGATCTCTCGTGAAATAAATCTATCACTTTGTTTTGTCAATTCATTCATCTGTTTATCCAACATTATTTCAAGAAATGACTCACAAAAGGACATAAATAACTGTGATAATATCGACTCACACATCCATCCGTTAATTCACCAATATATCGATCCAGTTACAGTTTCATCCATCCAGCCACCCACACATTCAGCCTCTACCATACATGTATCCCAGCATCCAACCATTAACATATTCATAAATCCACTCTCCCACATATCTATCACTGATCCACCCACTCACATAAATCTACTTTCACATATATTTATCATTGCATACATCCACTCACATAAATTTAATCTTCCATATATCCACCACTGGATCATCCACTCACATAAAGCTACTCTCCCACACATCTATCACTCCACCCTCCCACTCACACATTCATCAGTCCACTCCCCCACACAATATCACTCCATCCGCCTACTTACCTATATATTTATAAATCCAATCACCCACGTATAAATCATATAATCAGTCTACGCAGACATTCTTCCACCCATTCAACCAAACATTCACACATCGATGCAGTCATCATCATCATCATGTGCTATGCCGATAAGCGTGGACATTAATGAGACGCCATCTCACAGGATCACCAACGTCGTTGATCAAGTTTCTATTATACCATATAGCTAAGCCTTATATGTATTTATCCTTTCGTCTTCCCCTCGCTATGTAAGTTGACATTGAAACTGTTTACGTCTAATTTCCCTAATCAATTTAAGGTTTTCATTTGTTTCTTATAGAATTTACTCATTCCTTTTTCTGTCTGCCAGCGGTATTCTATACATGTTCCTCAGAAACCATATTTACGTTGTCATTTTATGTTTCTCAGCTTGTCAATTTATTGTGCATATTTCACATGTATAAAACAGTGTGGCTTCTATGCAACAATTCAGCTCTTTTTCTCACGTCAGTCGAGAGCTTCTTATTGGAGAGCATGTTTTATATACCTAAGAATACAGAAAAGGATACAGAAAAGAACAAATGCATCCATATTTCAAGAGCTGAATATTAAAAAAGGTTAGCCACTTAAGACGTTCAAACAAAGAAAATTGAAATATTGTGGTCACTTGAAGCGTCATGAAAGTTTGGAGAGAACAATAATGGAGGGGTATATGCCAGGGAAAAGAAGAAGAGGAAGGCCAAAGAGAAGATGGGTGCAGGATGTGGATTTCCAGATGGGTTTATCGGATGCGTGACATCTTGCAAACGACCGAGAAGTTTTTCCGGAAGATTGTTATGGGGGAGAGGTTCTGCAAGGCACATGCTACTGAATGAATGAATGAATGAATGAATGAAAGAATGAATGCATGAATGAATGAGAGTTTCATATCTGACAACTATCAATCAATCAATCAATCAATCAATCATGTGCCATGCCGGAAAGCGTGGGCGGTCATGACTCCCCATTTCACTCGATCACCAGCGTCGTGGATCAATTCAGTGTTCCTGTCTCGTCCATGCCATGTGGCCAAGCCATCCAGGTATTTTCCTCTTGGTCTTCCTCTTGGTCTATTCCCTTCGATCTTGCCAGTTGTCACTAAGTTCTCCAATCCAATTCTTCTCATAACATGTCCAAAAAATTTTGACTGTCTACATCTAATTTCTCTAATCAAATTTACGATTTTCATTTGTCTCCTGTAGTACTTGGTCATTGGTTTTTCTGTCTGTCCATGGTACTCTTTGCATTTTCCTCAGAAACCACATTTCTGCAGCCATCAGATGTTTTTCAGCTTGACTGCACATCGTCCAAGTTTCACATCCATACAAAAGAACAGGCTCTATGTATCCCCTCAACACTCTTTTCTCGTTACAATTGACATCTGTGTATAGGTCAGAATGTGTCTCATCTTGCTAAAGGCTACTTTCGCCATGGCGATTCTTGTTCTAATCTCTTCAAGGCATCTCCCATCAGATGTTATAACTGTTAATAGATAATTGTACCGATTCACTTGTTGAAGAATATTCCCATTTACTTGTATATTACATTGTGGTATTTCGGGAGCACCAGGGGCCTTGCCAGCTTTCATATGCTTAATAACATTTCGAACCTTCATCTTCAAAATTCGTGGCCCTTCATTATTAAATCTAATATCCAAAAGGGCATCAAAACACTGCTGACACCCCTTCCCTCACCCCCACACACACACATCCTCCACAAACCTGCCACCACATACACACACATACACACACATCCCGCACCCATCCACACACTTCCGTCACCCACACTAACACACACGCATCTCTGTTCTCTGAACACCTTATATAGCGTTTAACAAGGGTTGTGTGTGACCCTACCCCTAACTCACACTCACAACCCATCCACACACACACACACACACACACACACAACCCATCCACACACACACACAACCCATCCATACACACACTCCTCTACCACCCATCCAAACACTGACACCACCCCACCACACACACACACATCCCCCACAAACCTGACACCACACACATACACACATCCCGCACCCAGCCACACACTTCCGTCACCCATACTCACACGCACACCCTAACCTTAACCCTAACCCCTAACCCTAACCTCAACCCTAACTCTAACCCTAACCTTAACCCTAACCCTAAAGTCCTCGAAAAGATAGTGGCACGCAGGCTCCAGCAACATTTGTAAAGTCGGAATCTGCTTCCCAAAGGACTCGGGAGCTACCGGCCTGGAAAGGACACCTGGACCAATGCTTCAAATTTTGCATTTGATGTCTACGAGGGCTTCCAGGATAAACAGGAGACAGTGGCGGTAGCTCTTGACCTGGAGGATGCGTATAACAGGGTTAGGTATAATCGGTTAATACACACACTGTTGGACATGGAGGTCTGATCTTGCCTTGTTAGATGGGTTGCGGCAGTCCTTTATGAGCGTAAGGTTGCACTGCGCATGGGTTCCTGGACTTCTGACCCTTGTACTATTACACCTGGGTTGCCGCAGGGATCTGCCTTGTCCCCGGTGCTCTTTAATGTTTACACCAGCAAAATCGCAGCTATTGTGACATCAGGTGTATGTAGAATCTTGACATTTGCAGATGATGTGCTGGTTTACAGACAGGGCAGAGACAGGACCAGTTTGGCGAAAGACGTACAGGTGGAGGTAAACAAGGTGACGGAGTGGTGCAGGGACGCAGGGGCCATTTAAACCCAGACAAGGCATCGGTTGTGTGGTACTCCCTGGATAACCGGATCGTCAAGGCAGACGTCATAGGTATTATGTTGAATGGATGTCCTCTTAGTCGAGAGAGTAAATTGAAGTACTTGGGTATCACCTTTGACAGGTGTTTGTCTTTAAAGGATCATGTGGAGGATTTGGTGGTGAAGGCTGGTAGGGGACTTAATGCATTGAGCGCTATGGCAGCAACCGGGGTAGATCAGAGGATGCTGTACAGGCTCTTTCAGCAGTTAATAATTTCTGTCACTGAGTATGGTTTGGGGCTGCTGACAGTATCAAAAAGCCAGCTTGAAAGATTGGAGCGCATACAGAATGCTGCCATGCGGTCAATACTGGGGTGCACAAAGGACACACCAATTATCTGCATGAGGCATATCCTGGCGCTACCTACAATGACGGATAGGCATAGGGTCCTTCAGGCCAAATAGTACCTGAGAGTTGCCGCAGACAGGGATCACCCGCTGCATGCAGCAATGGATATGGTAAAGGGTCATAGACTAAGACGAGGCAGGTCCTGGATGGCACAGACAGACTTTCTATAAGTCAGGTGTGTTATCTAGAGACCATCAATCGTGAAAGAGAGTGGGTTGAAGTTCCGGATGACATGACGGACTGGCACAACGTAATAATAACACTGGGTCGTGAGTGCAGAGAATGGGCAGTGGGCCGCACTGAGTTTGAAGTGCAACAGCTGATCCAGAGCAACACACATCAGGTGACATAGTCATCTACACCGATGGGTCAGTGGTGAGAAACAGACGTAGTGGCTGGGGCTTTATTGCAAAGGATAATGGGCGAGTCTTGAAAAAGGAGAGCCTGGCATATGAGACTACGACCTCCAGCATGAAAATTGAGGTGGAGGCAATTTTACCAAGGCATTAGTTGACCGCAGATCAGCTCAGGGAATTGTTCCCACATCTCAATACAATCAGAACAGCACTTCTGTTCCTATCAACAAGCCGGGCCAACATCTCTCGTCAGCACAAACCGTGGTGGCTCACTGCTAACACAAAACTGGCTTCCGATTCCTTTGTCCGTTTGAGCTCCGGCAGTGGCCAGGACCATACAGCTTTCACAGACCAAACCAAGGTGCATCGCTTTGGCGCTATCACACATTCATTGCATAATTGCACATCGGACACTCCCACACGTCATCCGTTTTCTTCTTCAACAGCCAGCAAAATGTTCCCACACCGATGGTACCAATGGCAACCCGACTCAGCGTCCGCCTGCCTTTCCTTCTAAGGGTTGATTGTCGTCTAGATTCTCTGCTAACCCCATCTTGATGTCGCAACCCTTTGCAAACCCCCTATCTGGCCCGATCTCATACTTGCATATGATGGAAAGAAATCACAATCTCAACTGCAACATATATTTAAACTCGGCGTGATTTATCGGCGGCCCATTGCTAACTACCACAGACCACTTAGAAAACAGCTGCAGATGTTTTGGAAGCAGACAGTCTTGCGTTTATTTCGATGGTATGGGCGTCGATCATTCAGAAATCAATTTCAAACTCATCATCATCCAGTGCCTTGCCGGTTGGGGTGGGCGATCATGCCGCTCCACAAATTGCGATCTCGGACGGCATAGATCTATTCGTTTGTTGACTCTCTTCCGTGCCATGACACACGACTGTCAAGAATTTTCTCACGCTGTCGTACACTGTCTCGCTTTCCACAAATCTTTACGGTTGTCACACTATGGTCCAGTTTTGGTCTTCTCCTAATGTGGCCAAAAATGATAACTGCTTCATTCTGAAGTTTGTGATAAGTTGTCTTTGCGACTTAGCTTCCCTGAAAATGTCCAGATTACTCATTTTGGCAAACTTCTAAACGGTAAATCACAAACAGTAAAAAAAAAAATGTTGGCGTTGACTGAAGCGTCCTATAAAGGACAGGTTGCTAACTTTAACTCGACCTCAAGTATCACCTGGCTATTGAAAGTTTGCTCTTTTCCCCACACCAAGCACATAGTTGGCATGCATATGAAGTATAACCCTGGTGCTTTCCCATCGATTTTGCAGACATGTTTGTTCCAGGCATTGTCTTCTGCGTGGTGACCTGGTAATCTGTTAATTAAATCTCACATTGATCTTGGAGGGCCACAACCCGATTACCCCATGCATCGATGACCTTGAAGAACTTCCCGGGGGGCACGCGTCGGCCAATCGGATTATCCGTTTGTTAGTTTGTTATTATTATTAGGAGTGAGAATAGCCTTTCTCGACTTGATAAACAGATGAGTAACTTTTATATATATATTTTCATGTATAGTTTTTCATGTGGTTGTATCGGTGTGTGTTTGTTTATGTGCTGTCGAAGGCTTTGGTAACAACGTCCATTTTGTTTATTGTGACTGTTTTCTAGTAAAACTGATCGATTCTACTTCTCGTTTCTTGGTGATTAATTTCTCTGTTATGAACTAGTTAAGCGTTTATTTGTTTTATTTAACCAATTCACAACAACAATATTCATATTAACAAACAAGATAATAAAAATACAACTAATAATAGTTAATAGCAATCACCAGCGAGGAACGACTGGCCGAGTAGCTAGAATATCGGGCTCCCCTACGAGAGACCCGCTTTCGAATCCTTGATAATGTATAGATTTGTTTCTGTCGTGTGGGAAAAAGGAGGGGGGGGGGGGGGTGAGAAAGAAAACGCTAACCTGCACAGTTCGTCGCGACTTCCATAGCCAGGTGGCCTTAATTCCTCACTCCCCCGCCCCATCCATCCTCACCCATGTATAACACCCGAAAGTATTATGGGCAGTAGATGACAGTTTTTGACAGTAATCGTCAGCGTCGCTTGCTCTGTCAACTGGCGTAGGCGTTCATGTCTCCCTACACATCTCGGCCCTTGGAATTATGGATCAAATTGCTGCTGATATTCCTCCATGCCCTAGTCTCTTTCCATTTAACATCATTTGTCTTTGTCTGCCTCTGCGTCTCCTATCGCTGATCTCTCCAATTTTAATTATATTTCCAATGCCTCTCTATGTATTACACAAAACCAAAAGAACACTATTTGTCTCAGTCTTATCGCTGTGTGTAATGTTATACTTTCCTTAGTTTTTCCATGCAGTTATTAGTTTTTCTGGCCGTCCAATGTATTGGCAGTATTTGCGTTAGAAACTATATCTCCGTTGCAGAAACGAATCCACGTTGCGGAAACCACATATGTGTTGCCTCCAAGCTCTTCCTAATTTTTTTTTTTCCATTCTTATTCAATGATTCACTGCCGTAAAAAGACCAGTTTCTGTATCACAGTTCAGCACCTTCATTCTAATATCCAATGGCAGTGAATTATTTTATAACATACTTTTTCTTTTCTGAAATGCAGATGAGCGGCTGGCCGAGTGGCTAGAACGCCGGACTCTCCTTCGGGAGACCCGGGTTCGATCCCCTCGGTAAGGTGTGGGATTTTTTTCTCTGTTGGTGGCAAAAAGAAAATCCTAACCTGCACAGTTCGCGGCGACTGCACTAGCCAGGCGTCCTTAATTCCTCAGGCTCAAAGACCCCCCTGCCATACACCGCAAGGTACTCTATTGGCAGTAAATGACAGTTATTGTTTGTCCAATCAATAAAAAACAATAAATGTTGGGGTTGACTGCCGATAAGCGTGATTAGTTGTAAAATTTCTTCAGTCATTCATTTCTTGTGACCACTTTCTTTAATTTTGGAATAGTTGTTTCTGCAGCCAAACTGATTGAAGTCTTCAGCATGTCCCATTGATCATCCACATCTTGAAATAGGATCTCTAGATCAGACAATATATCAAGTCTGTTCTTTACTACTATGTTAAAATTGTCTTGTATTTCCTTGTCGGTTTTCAATGTACACAGGTAATATTTAGTATTTTCTAGTGTATACTTGACTTTCTTTAACTTTACTTTCAATGAGCCTGTAATCAATCTGTGATCACTATAACAGTCTGCATTTGGAATTGTTTTTGCAATTGTTAACGCATTTTGAACCCTTCTGCTAATCAGGATGTTATCTGTCTGGTTTCTTGCTGCTGCCAGGACTAGTCCATGTCCATAATCTTCTAAGGTGTTGCTTAAGCCAGGTGTTTCCGACAATCATTCTATGCTCTTTTGCTCATTCTGCAAGTCTGTATCCTCTTTCGTTTCGTTCTCCCAAACCATGCTTGCCTACTGTGCATCGATCGCCTTGATTTCCTACTTTTGCATTGAAGTCATCCATTATGATATTTATTTGTAAATATTTTTATATTTCTTCAAAGCATTCTCCATGTCATTACACACTTCCTCTTAACTATCTAATATTAATATAAGTAATAATAACAGAAATGTAGAGGATATAAATGGAATCAGCATTGGAGGACGAAACATCAATAACATTAGATATGCAGATGATACAGTATTAATTGCAGACAATGCGCAGGACCTGCAACAATTAGTAGATGCGGTTGTTGTACACAGTGAGCAACTGGGGTTAGAATTAAATTGTAAAAAGACTCAGGTTATGGTCGTCACTAGGAAGGAAGAAGTGCCACAATGTAATATACAAGTAAATGGAAATATTCTTCAACAAGTGAATCGGTACAATTATCTTGGAACAGTCATAACATCTGATGGGAGATGCCTTGAAGAGAGTAGAACAAGAATCGCCATGACGAAAGTAGCCTTTAGCAAGATGAAAAACATTCTGACCAATAAAAAGATGTCAATTGAAACTAGAAAAAGAGTGTTGAGGGGATACATAGATAGAGCCTGTTCTTTTGTATGGATATGAAACTTGGACAATGAGCAGTCAAGCTGAAAAGCATCTGATGGCTGCAGAAATGTGGTTTCTGAGGAAAATGCAAAGAATACCATGAACAGACAGAAAAACCAATGACCAAGTACTTACTACAGGAGACAAATGAACATCGTAAACTGATTAGAGAAATTAGACGTAGACAGTCAAAACTTTTTGTTCATGTTATGAGAAGAAATGGATTGGAGAACTTAGTGACAACTGGCAAGATCGAAGGGAACAGACCAAGAGGAAGACCGAGAAGAAAATACCTGGATGGCTTGGCCACATGGCATGGACGAGACAGGAACACTGAGCTGATCCACGACACTGGTGATCGAGTGAAATGGCGAGTCATGACCGCCCACGCTTTCCGGCATGGCACATGATTGATTGATTGAATAATAACAGTATTGGTAGTGGTAGTTGTAGTAGTAGTAGTAGTAGTAGTAGTAGTAGTAGTAGTAGTAGTAGTAGTAGTAGTTGTAGTAGGAGTTGTAGTAGTAGTAGCAGCAGTAGAAGCAGTAGCAGTAGTAGGCAATATAGTATAGGATGCATTTTTAATAACTGTGGGGTTTTTGAAAATATTACAATTCCAAGTTTTGTATTTACCCTCTGTGGAGTTCATGCAACATAAAAGGTAAATATAAAACATGGAACGGCAACATTTTCAAAAAACCCCACAGTCATTAAAATACACCGTGTAGTATTAGTAGTGGTAGTGGTAGTAGTAGTAGTAGTAGTAGTAGTAGTAGTAGTAGTAGTAGTAGCAGTAGTGGTAGTAGTAGTAGAAGTAGTAGTAGTAGTAGTAGTAGTAGTAGTAGTAGTAGTAGTAGTAGTAGTAGTAGTAGATGAAGAAGAAAAAATAGAAGGTTTTGGTGCAGATGTTTTTTTTTTAAATGTTGCATATCTCTTAGATAAAATTGTCTTGAGTGTGGAAGAATGAGGAAGAAAATACAACCTGAAATAGGGGAAGAACAATGGGTTTGTAGAAGGAAAGAGTACAGTAAATGCTGTGTATATGCTGCGAACTGTTATTGAACGTTCTATAGAAGTAAACAAGGATATACATCTTTGCTTTATTGACTACACAAAGGCTTTTGATAGAGTTAGACATGTCAACATGGTGGATATGCTTGCAGATCTACAAATTGATGGGAAAGACATTAGACTTATAAAAACATAAATTGGAAACAACAAGCTGCCATAAGGATTGATAATGAAGTAGGACAATATCAACCTATTAAGAGAGGTGTTAGGCAGGGATGTGTAATCTCTCCAGATCTTTTTTCCCTATACAGTGAAAATATTTTCAGAAATGTAGAAGATATAAATGGAATCAGCATTGGAGGACGAAACATCAATAACATTAGATATGCAGATGATACAGTATTGATTGCAGACAATGTACAGGATCTGCAACAATTAGTAGACGCTGTGGTTGTACACAGTGAGCAGCTGGGGTTGGAATTAAATTGTAAGAAGACTCAGGTTATGGTCGTCACTAGGAAGAACGAAGTAGCACAATGTAATATACAAGTAAATGGGAATATTCTTCAACAAATGAATCGATACAATTATCTCGGAACAGTCATAACATCTGATGGAAGATGCCTTGAAGAGATTAGAACAAGAATCGCCATGACATCAAAAGGTGTCAATTGAAACGAGAAAAAGAGTGTTGAGGGGGTACATAGAGCCTGTTCTTTTGTATGGATGTGAAACTTGGACAATGTGCAGTCAAGCTGAAAAACATCTGATGGCTGCAGAAATGTGGTTTGTGAGGACAATGCAAAGAGTACCATGGACAGACAGAAAAACTAATGACCACTACTACAGGAGACAAATGAAAATCGTAGACTGATTAGAGAAATTAGACGAAGACAGTCAACATGTTTTGGACATGTTATGAGAAGAAATAGATTGGAGAACTTATTGACAACTGGCAAGATCGAGAGGAACAGACCAAGAGGAAGACCGAGAGGAAAATACCGGGATGGCTTGGCCACGTGGCATGGACGAGACAGGAACACTGAGCTGATCCAAGACTCTGGTGATCGAGTGAAATGGCGAGTCATGACCGCCCACGCTCTCCGGCATGGCACATGATTGATTGATTGATTGATTGATATCCCTTAGAGGACGTTGCAGTCAACACCTGCATTTTCAGCTGCTGTTGATGTAGTAGGCAAGTTTTACGCTCAGGAGTTTGCCATTGCTTTCTGAACGCACCACGTGGATATACGGGATTACGAACAATGTCGTTAACCCCTTTGCCAGGGATGTTTACAACGTCGATAATAATAATGATGTATACAACAAAACAACCCATAACCAAACGAGGAAAACCTCAACGAGCAATAAGTACAGCCAACATTGGGACATATAAATACAACAAACAGGACGCATTGTTTGAGCAAAGTATCCCATTGTTCCCATTATTGATGGCGCATAAAAGATAAATGTGCAGGTTTTAATCCACAAATTGACAGCCCGTGTTAAGCCCCGATCGTTGTCAATTGCCAACCTCTAGTTATATTGATCTGACATGTAAACCGACACTATCCTTATTGTTTGAACTTGTCAAGGATTGGATGAAAAAAAAAACAGGATGTTTTAACAAGGATTTCTCATGTTTACAATCAATATGCTCTTGACAACTAACATCACCTGTAGTCAATAATTTAACATGCTATTTATTGCAGCCGGCACCAACCACTGTCAGAGTGTAGGTATCAAATATAGCAACCACAGCACGGAATGATGTGTAATTCCATCTGGTGATTGTCAAACTGGAATTGGCGG
>JACEFZ010007254.1:0-17500 GCA_014155875.1 Cepaea nemoralis | reverse complement strand
AAGAAGAAGAAGAAGAAGCAACAACAGCAGAAGAAGATGATGGTGATTATAAGCTGATGATGATGAGGAAATAGCAGCAACAAAAATAGCAACAATAACTCATAAATAAGGAATAACAGGAATAGGAAGAAGATGATAAAGAAGTAGTCAAGAAAGACATCGCTGTTGATGACGGTGACAGCTGTACAAAACAGCACAATAAACAGTCGATGACACAAGGTCACGCCGAGGGAAAGCAACCAACACAAAAGCAAAAAATAAGATCAATTATGACAATAACTGCAATGATCGTGATGAATATAAAAATATAAGTTTTAACAATGGCACATTCAGAGTTAGTTGACAGGCAATTTCACACACACACACACACGCACACACACACCCACCCACCCACCTACCCACCCACCCACCTACCCACCCACACACACACACACGCACGCACGCACACACACGCACACACGCACGCACGCACGCAAACGCACGCATGCACGCACATATATCGCGGTGATAAACCCTCCGTGTACACTGAACACACAAAGCACTGACAGTGTAGGTGCATGGGTGAACCCCCGGCATGCAACGGTTTCACGCGGGTGTGTTGTCTGAAGGGAAAACCGCGCTAGCCTCGAGGCTGGACACTCGCCTGCCGTCCCACTGGTCAAGGATTCCAGCCCAAGTGGGGGGTGGATTCGAATGTTAAAGATTGACCTGGGCTCTGAGGTTGACCCAGCCGAACATGGCTATCAGGAAATGACACAGGAAGTAAAGGCGGGCGGCGGGACACTGACCACATCACTGGCCAGAGCCGGTTGGTCTATACAGATACGATTGTGCCTTACAAAGTCTTACAAGTCGAGAGAATCGACTTCATTGCCCCGGGTTTTATCCCATATGGCTCGGTCTCTTTCCGCAGGGCGACCTGCAGAAAGCATCGCACAAAGCTCGAACTCCGTAGCTCCGGCGACGACCCCCAGGAGTCTCCGAGACAAATGCACTCGTGAACCGAAAGACATAGCCCGGAATCGAACCCACAACCTTCAGAGCGCGAGACGTACGATTATGTGTATAACAACATATACCCGAAGCGCTCTAAGGCGCCTCAAAGGGAGATTTTTGTGTGTGGCGTTCGTTCGCTTTTGAAATCACGCATAGTCCATTGCGCGCTACTACTCCTGGTGGATGGATTGGTTTGTGCATGTAGTCCATCAACTTGCTATTGCTAGTGAGTGTCCCGGACTGTGTGCATTAGTTTTCCTTATTACCAGTGTTCCTTGCCATCACGCGAACCAAGTCTGACTTGTGAGGCACTTGTGATTTACGTCCCCATGTCAAGGACGAGAAGGCAACAGTTTAGTCAAACGTTGAACCCGCTACATTGACATCAGCACACTGGAAGTTTGTAGGAGCGAGCGCTATTTTCCATTCTTCTATGCTTTGATTTTACTGTCACGTCGTCTAAAGCTGTGGCGATTGTGCCCTAAAGTTGTGGCGATTGTGCCATAAAGCTGAGGCGATTGTGCCATAAAGTTAAACAAACCAAGGAGAACCATACTTGAACATGCTCTCACGAGATTGATCCGGACTTTGGTCAACCTTCGACGCTGGTCGGCTGGTCATATTTTGGGTCGTTATCGGGTTTGCCTTTCCTCGTTGTGTCTATACATCTTGCTGTTTGTGGTTTTCTGCGTTGTCTGGTTTCCGTATTTGTTCACTTGTCGCTTCTTTAGCTTTCCTGGTCGGTTTCTTTGGTTTCAGGGAAGGGCGTGGGGGGAGGCGGTGGGATCTGATGATATCCGATCTGTGTGTGAGGGCGCACTATGGATCCTCAATGTCAATATCAACCTTTCGACTTTGTAAATAAAGGGCTAGCGTGAGGAGAAGAAAATACAAGTTGAAGAAATACGAGGAAAATATCCAGGCAAACCTTCCGGCCAAGAGAAACAACAGTAGAAGATAAACTCAATGGACTACTGAGTGAACTAAAGCAAGTAGTAACATTTATGCAAGAGAGAATGTTGCAGACATAGACAATACATTTGAAGCGAAAGAAAGAAGGATTAAAAAAAAACTTGTAAGAAAAAAAAATAATAAAGGAGCAGATTTACATGCCATAAGGAACGTTGGGCAGATGAGGCTAAACTCACATTTGTATAGACCAACAGGCACCTGGAGGGTGGAGTGGTGGGTGTCTGTCTGGTCATCTGTGCTTCCCATTAACTCACATTTATATAGACCAACAGGCACCTGGAGGGTGGAGTGGTGGGTGTCTGTCTAGTCAACTGTGCTTCCCATAAACTCACATTTATATAGACCACCAGGCATCTGGAGGGTGGAGTGGTGGGTGTCTGTCTAGTCAACTGTGCTTCCCATAATCTCACATTTATATAGACCACCAGGCATCTGGAGGGTGGAGTGGTGGGTGTCTGTCTGGTCAACTGTGCTTCCCATAAACTCACATTTATATAGACCAACAGGCACCTGGAGGGTGGAGTGGTGGGTGTCTGTCTGGTCAACTGTGCTTCCCATAAACTCACATTTATATAGACCACCAGGCATCTGGAGGGTGGAGTGGTGGGTGTCTGTCTGTCTGGTCAACTGTGCTTCCCGTAAACTCACATTTATATAGACCAACAGGCACCTGGAGGGTGGAGAGGTGGGTGTCTGTCTGTCTGGTCAACTGTGCTTCCCATAAACTCACATTTATATAGACCAACAGGCATCTGGAGGGTGGAGTGGTCGGTGTCATTCTGGTCAACTGTGCTTCCCATGACCTTTCCTGATAGCCATTTTAAGCTGGGCCAACCTGAGGAATAAAATAGACACACACACATGCACGCACGCATGCACACACGCACGCACACACGCACACACACACATCACCCACAGACACCACCCACACACACACACACACCACCCACACACAGTTAACACAATTAATGTCCACACCCCCGGGAAGGTTAACCCGGTCAACAAATGCCCGCAGAAGTCGGATGTGTCGGCATAACGGCGCAAGAATGCAGCCTCTGCTGTAAACAGGCACAATTCAATCACATCCGAAAAAAAAAAAACTCCGGATGAACGCAGAAGAAGAAGAAGAATGTCCATAGCAACGTTGTGTCTCCCTGAGATTAAATGAGTCCGATGTGAGAGAACATGTCTGTAGTTACGCCAATGGTAGAGGGTATCTCTCTTTGCCTCATACAATAAAACAACAAGTAAACCAAGGGATTCCTTTACCCACCGTAAGGCCCCGTGAGCACGTCGTGCTGGACTCATATCTGTAAAGACCAATCGGCAGGTCAGAGAGAATTGGTCAATATCACACAGGCCACCTTTACATCCCAAGACATTTCCTGGTGCCCATTTTAGACTCGGTCCACCTGGGCCAGCAGGTCAATATTTAAAAAAAAACCTCACTTCAATATGGATGTGAACCCATGACATCCGGGTTGACAGGCCAATACACTTCCGCGGCTTCCCGCTGCTTGTTAAAAAAAAGCTCGGTAGAATATTATCTAGCCGGTCTTCCTGCCCTAGGGGTTAGCGACTTTCTCCGTAATCCCGTACATTCTTGCGAGTAACTTAACCTGCACGAGAATCGGTAGCGGTTCTCGCCGCGTTGGTGACTTATGGGGTATGTGATCCGGTGGCTCAGAAAGCAATAGCAAACTACTGGGCGTAATCTTGCCATGAAATCAACAATCAGCTGAGAGATGCTGATTTTGACAGCGATGTCCTGTAAAAGATATGCGAACAAATAAAAAAATAACTAGGCCGCCTCGGTTGCTTAAGCTTGCGTTATTGTTGTTGTTGTTGTTGTTGTTGTTGTTGTTGTTGTTCCACTTATGTCGTTAGGGCCGTAGTGGAAGAGTAATTGAAGTTTCAGCGTCTTTCCTTCAATGTCCCTCCATGATTTGTAAGCAGTGTTGTCTAGGATCAAGTCAATTCCCTACCGGTTTGCTAGACCTGACAAAGGTTCCTGACCTACTTAGCCCGTGTTTAGCTTTTCCATTTAGCAAAAGGCTACTTTTGTCAGCGCGGTTCTTATTCTAATCCATGCCAGACAGTGTCCATAGGAAGTTATTGATGCTCTAGGACAGAGGTTCCCAAACCACGGCCCGTGGGCCACAAGTGGCCCGCCAGCTGTTAGAAAATAACACGCGAGGCCTCGTTGTTTATAATAATAATTTTTTTTTTTTATGTACGCGGAGCACCCCGCCAGCATGCGATAATTTACTCTGCTCGTGGTTGTTATGCTTAAATATTATCTAATGCGCCTGTTGAGTTTACAACGAAACGTTATGACGTTCCCATATCCCAGCCTTGTCGACCAATCAGTGTGCGCAAGGCGCCCTGTTGTCATCTGTTACAACTGTTTAGCAGAGTTGGTACTATTGTGTTGAAATGAGATTTTTTCAAATAAAAATTTACAGTAAAAGCCTATAAATCTGAGTATTGGAAAATCGAAAATCAAACAATGGTAAAAAGCGAAAATGTGAAGATGTTACTTGTCGTGAATTCAACGAACATTGGAAGGAGAAATTTATGTTTATGCCTAGCCCTAGTGGTAAACCAGTTTGCTTAATCTGCAGATTTTGTGTTTCTGTTTAAAAAAAAAAAAAACAAAAAAAAAAAAACAAAATCTGAAACGACACTTCACGACCACACATTCAGACATAAATGCTCAATATCTGATCAATTCGGAGTTAAGAAAAGATTTCATAGAGAAAGTTCTCTGACCAGTCAGCAGTGATTTTTCACCAAGGCTAACGAACAGAGCAAGAGTGCTGTTGTTGCGTCATGCGAAGTCGCTCTTCTGTTGGCTCGCAAAAAGAAGCCGTTCACCAACGCAGAAAAAAATAATCAAGCCTTCCCTTAAAATTGTTGCTAGAATGCTTGGCGATAAAAAGTGTGAAACAAAATTTGAGCAGATTCCTTTGTCTAATAATACTATGGCCAGGCGAATTGAAGAATTAGCCAACGATGTTCATCATCAAGTAGCAGCACATATTAAAAATTGTAATTTTGTTGTTGTTGCATTGTTAGTGGATGAATCCACTGACGTTTCTGACACAGCGCAGGTCGCAGTTTTTGTTCGAGCAATAAACGATAATTTTGAAGTCATTGAAAAACTTCTAGGACTTGAATAAACGCATGCAACTACGGAAGGGACTGATCTGTTTGAAAATGTGAAGGTGTGTGTAAAGAAGAAACAATGTAGAATGGACCAAATTGGACAGTGTATGTACCGACGGTGCTCCGTATTTGACGGGTAAAATGTCTGGATGTCTAGCATTATTGGAACAGTTTCTTGGCAGCACTATATTAACATATCACTGTATCATTCACCAAGAAATTCTGTGTGGAAAGACTTTAAATCTGAAACATATCATGGATGTTGTTCTGAGATGTGTGAACAACATTCGAAGTAAGGCTGACAGGCGTTAGTTGAGATAGTTTCTATCAGACCTGAACAAGGAATACGGTGAACTACTATTACACTGTGATGTCAGATGGAAATCTAAAGGGAAAATTACGTCACATTTCTGGGCACTGAAAAATAGTGTCTATATGTTTCTGTTTGGAAACATAAATGCATTGCCTACAGAACGGAAATGTCTGCTGAACGATGACTGGCTTAATGACCTGGCATGTTTGGTGGTCATTACGTCTCATTTAAATTCTTTAAATGCGACGATCCAGGGAACAAAATACAAACTACAGGTAGCCCCCCGCTATACGTCGTCTCGATATACGTCGCTTCGCTATAACGTTGTTGTCACATAGGGGACTAACTTCACTTTACGTCGCTACGTTTCGCCATAACGTCGTTTTGAGGCTGGCGATTTTGTTGTTGATATCGGCAAAGTCCATGGTTTACCTCCAACGGCGGTAAGGACAATTCATACAGGTGCTGACAAAATCAAAGTGGGTGCTAAAAACGTAACCCCTTTGAGTGCTACCAAGATCACTTGTACTAGAAGTATTCCTATGGAGAACATGGAAGCACAATTGGCCGTCTAGATATAAGACAAGAACCACGGAATATGCCTGTGAGCAAGATGGTTATCCAAGAGATAAGCAAAGTCTCTCTATGAAGATCTAGCTAAGAAAGCTGGTGAGAGCAGTACTAGTAGTGCCGATGATAGTTTTAGGGTGAGTCGTGGTTGGTTTGAGCGCTCTAAGAAGCGTTCACACCTGCACAACATTCAGACAACAGGTGAAGCGGCGAATGCTGATACTGAGGACAGCTGACTGAAGGGACTTTAGAGGTGTTTCCAACTTGTGGTGGAAAAGAAATATGACTTGTTACAGTACAAAGTAAAAGTTGAAAGTCTTCTGGATATCTTTCAGTCAAGATTTCAAGAGTTCACAATAAGGAGGATAATGTTGCCCGCTTCATAATCCGTTCGTATTTCCTGATGCCAAGCTCTGCCAATTGCAGCAAAATCTTCAGCACGAAGTAATTGATTTGAAATTCAATTCTGAACTAAGATGTAAATTTCTGGAGCTACCTGCTTCACCTTCAGCTGATCATATGATTTCCTTCTTGTGACTATTGTCTGTCGAAGAATTTGAAAACTTGAGTTCATTCGCCCAGAGATACATGTGTCGTTTTGGTTCGACTTACAGATGCGAACAGTCATTTTCCGCAATGATCGTTATAAAAAAACAAGCAACGTTTCAGACTCACCGACAGTATTCTAGCTGTGCTTATGACTTTGGGCACGACAGATTTGTGTCCAGACATTGATAAACTGACATCTGAACTTAAGTAACTGGTTATGAATAACAGTTACAATTGTAAATTAATTACATTAATAGCGATTTTCGAAACTGATTAAAACTTTATTGTTAAATGAAATTTTGATTGTAAATTAAAAAAAAAAAATGACCACAGTGTAGTACTGACACTGACTGCCTTTAAACGTTTTAGAACTGTTTGACTACAGTTAAGAAAGGTAAAAATGATATTGCACGACTTTTATAATTTTATATCGTTGTGGCCCGCTTAACTACTAAAAATAGTAAATATGGCCCTCTACTTGAAAAGCTTGGAAACCACTGCTCTAGGATGATGGGAGTGCTGGTTATATACAGGAATACACTAGGCAAAACATCGTTTCTGCCTTACACATACACACACACACACACACACACACACACACATGCGCGCGCACACACACACACGCGCCGGCACAGAGAAGGGAGTGAGAGAGGGGGAGAGAGACACACGCACACAAAGAGACATTGAGGGAGAGAGAGGGAGAGAGACACGCACTCAGAGAGACAGAAAGGGAAACAGGGGCACACACACACTCACTAGCACACATATACAGAGAGAGAGACACACACACACACACCAACAGAGAGAGAGAGAGAGAGAGAGAGAGAGAGAGAGAAGGAGAGAGAAAGAGAGAGAGACAAGCAGAGAGAGAGAGAGGGAGAGAGAGAGGGAAAGAGTGAGACACATACACACTAACACAAAGAGAGAGAGAGCAGGAGAGAGACACACAGCAAGAGAGAGAGAGAGAGAGAGAGAGAGAGAGAAAGCAAAAGACACACACACATACACACTTACACACGCCAACAAACACACACATGGACCTTCTAAGCAAACTCAGTGGAATACTACAAGAAAACAACCAGCAATTGTTTGTGGTGTGATAGTTTTGTTTCTCTCTGCTAGCGGACGATGAACGTCGGCGTGGAACGCTCGTCTAACCGCGCTCATGAAATTATCAGCATATACATTTATCAACTACACAAACTATCCAGCCTTCAAGAAATTATAGAAACACTGAACTCTGTAAGGCCATTTTGTAAATAATGCAGCACATATTTATAACAATCACAGCAGGCCTCTATCGTCCAATTATCTAATATAGTCATCTGATACCCACTTCTGGCTCAGTTTCTTATGAGTGCTAATCGATACCTATACATTAATTTCTCCAGCAGTCAAAAAGACCGTTAGTATATTGCTCTACCAAGTCTTGTTTTCAATTTCATTCTATGCTCCTCATTACTTCCGCTGTCACGATAATGTCAGAGTCATTCTAGCGTGACTTAACAACAACAATAACCCTGACCCGTAGTTTCCGTACAGCTGTGCGTCCGTCAAATTAATGAAATAGATGGTTTCCACTTGATTAAGCTAATCACAAAGTGCGATCGCGTTTCACCATAATATAATGCATGTTACGCGTACCTTTCCCATTTTAACTGTGTTCGTGTTATTTTATTTTCCTGTACACTTTATTCTATTGATATTGCGTTATTTTAAAGAATACGGAAATAATAGTTATACCTAAGAAAATGATAACCACAAAATATATTATAAAGAGAAATGTGAGATGCCTTTGCCAAGTTATTGAATTCAAACATCTGGGGGACATAACATCATATGGAAGATGCGTGTCAGAGATTAAAGCAGAATATGCCTAACTAAAGCAGCAATACAAAATAATGAAAAGTATCTTATGCAATAGGTCGCCAGAATGCCAGAAGGTCGCCAATTTGAATGCCAGAAAAATAATACTTACAAAATTATGTGCCAAACAAAAAGTATATTTGGACCAAAAAAAAAATGGGTTGCTTAAAATGGGAAGTAAGGGCTTGTCGCAGTTATGATGAGGGGTAATATAGTGTGACGAAACGCCTACAGATCGTCAGATCTCTGCATAATAGCCCTTTGAAGGGAGTGCGAGGCGTTGGTCTCCCTTGAAATTAATATCAATTAATAGGGGATTTCCCTAGAAACGTAGTGCGGGGCGGAGCTATTCTAGTTATTTATAGAACAATCTAGAATGTTCCCTTAAGTGCGTACGTGGGAAATAGCTCTAAGTTCACGAGTGCTTCAGGCAGCACGGGTTGGTGGAACTTATCGTGACTCTGGTTTTCTTCATGAATCATGAAAGTCACGCGGCCCGTGTAGGCGAGTGGAAGGCGCACTGACATTGTCGTGGTCAGTCGCCCACCAAATCTCAGCGTGAACAGATCGCAGCCAACAGGCTGATGTAATTTTGATGTCAATAATCGCGGCCAGTGCGGACATCGGCAGTCAAGGTTGTGATTCTTCAATCACAGGTTAGTTGAATACTTATTCTATTATTTAATTGTTGTCGTGATGCCGTGCTGAGTTCCCGGAATGAATTAATTGCCGTCGCAAAATTGAGTTATCCGTTACAGTTGGCGGTTGCATATTTAAGTAGGCTTTATCGATCAGCGATGTAATGTGTTACCTGACGGAACAAGCCGTATTCCACAGCGAGTGGTGTGTACATAAAATAGGCCGAACGATGTGCGTTACAGTGTGTAGCAGTTACTGGTTTGGTTTATTAATTACGCAGGCAAGGCGACAGTTTGTCAGTCATTACATCAACGTGCATGACGCTGTAAATGATAAGGTAGAGCTTATTAATAGAGATGTTGAATGTGCTTCGTGACATTAGAATTGTAACTTAATTGTTCTATCAGTGGTGGTGATTTTTCGAGGAATCAAGGTGAGATCAGCAGTGGTGTATTTGCGGTGTGAAGATAGCCGTGTTATTCCGCGTAAGCCGAATGGTGTTGCATCGATAGGATAACAGTTGATAGAAAGTATTCCGGATGCTGGTTGTCATGTCCGTCCGCTACGATGACCGTGCATGTTCCATCTTACGTTTGTCTAGGCAGCGGGAGGTAGGCCGGTACCCCCAACCCGATAGGTAATAGGTCCGACCCAATGCGATCGTGCAGATCCGAAGAGTGAACATACCCGATCGAGGGTGAAGCGGCACTCCGTAATTCGAGGCCGTGGTGTCTAGATAGATCGAGGTTTGAGCCTAACCGTGTCTGTCTCGAATATTCTACTCTTCTGGAACCCTGATTCGGTTCATGGAGTACTTGGAGTACTGCCGTGAAGTAGTAGTATATGAGAAGAATAATCCCCCCCCCAAAAGGTGGAGTCAAAGTTTGGTAGTGGAGTCTGGCGGTTTGCTACATTGGATGACGTGACTTAAGTCGTCACGGGACAAGGTACACGGGACCTACAGTAGCTGTGGGAAAGTGTAATGGTGGATGGCCACCACAGCTGTGCTCGACCGGCACAGGTATGACTGACCTGAAAAATAGTCAGTGAATACAAAGGCAACTCAGGATCTGGGGCAGGGATCCCAGACCTGACACTATGGCTGTGATATGAGTTTGTTATTTAAGTGTAACAAGTCATGAGTTCTCCTTGGTTAATGCTATAGTAATGAATTATCAGGAGTATAATTCATTATGGACATATAGTTATTAATGTGTGTAATTGATCAGTCCATGGGTTAAGGGATTGATGAATTGATGAGTCTGTCAGGAAGGAGATGTCCGGCTGGACACCTTCTCGATACAGTAATCCCTACACTGAAAGGAAAGTAAGTGTATATGTTGATTGATGATGGAAGATGAAACCGGATTGGACTGGCACCAGGCGAAGGATGCTTGACAGAGTCATACAGTCGACTCTGGTGCTAGGGGTTATATGTAGCCCAGAAGTGTTACTTGACTGAACAGGTGTGCTATTGCTTTTTCTACCATCATTATGCCTATATATTATAGTGACTAAGTAGATCTATGATGTGATGATTTCATACTCATGTTGGTAGACATGAGGAATGTCTGAGAGGCAGGTGACGGGGTGGAGATGCAGGTAGTCTTTGTTGTAGTTGAGTACTCACACCAACCTCTCCGTGTTTCAGGATCTGTTATTACTATACAGAAGAAGATTCAAGAGCTGCACCATGAGCTCTATGGGCCCACTCATTCCAGTGCCTATCCAGAAGTTGATTGAGGCCATACTGGGAGTGGTCGTCTGATTCTGCGAGATCAATGTTGGAAGGAGCTGAGTGCTGAATAAGTCGGTAGGTCTAGGTTAGGACCTCCGACGAGTGTCATCCGATCCTGAGGGGATCCAACACTGAAACGTCTGGTGATTCTAGCTAGTGAAGCACTGGTGACATTCAACCTCAGTGTAAACCTTGGTGATTGCAAGGTCAGGAACTTTCAAGTTGAGTAACGTGATCATTGTTACCGGTCACCATGACCTGTGTTATATGCTTCTAGCCCGGCTGGGTTATGGGACACCATGTATCAATTGATGCTTAAATAGTGTTTCTACATTGGTTACCTTTATGAAGCCAACATGTGGTCCAGTGACCTAGGACATTGATTACAACATTGGTGGGAACACCAGAGTGACATGTTTGTTAAGGTAGGGAGCTACCTCATGCCAATGTGATGAACTGTTGACAATGTTTGTGAAGGTAGGGAGCTACCTCATGCCATCGTGATGAACTGTTGACAGTGTATGCTAGGTTGTGATTACTACCCATTGATCAGGGTAGTTACCTGATACTGTGTGAAGATCTATTGTCCAAGGACATGGAAATAAGGTGAAGTGTTTAGTCACCTGATAGACTTTACCAGTGACATTGTGTGTTCGTGTGGAGCAACCGCTCATTGTGTAGGTGACATATCAGTGTGTGGGTCACTTATGAGATAGAAGAGTGACCTGGCTCTTGTGTATTTTGAGACGGTGCTACATGTACTTTTTCTGCAAGTGGGAGACCGCTAATATGCTAGGGTCGGCCCAGACTTCATCAGGAGGGTGACGAGGGAAATAGTACGACAGCAAGGAAGGAGCCTTGTTCATCGGTGCAGTGTCAGTCAGGCAGTGGTACTGCGCTTGATCAGCCCTTGCTTGGTTCTCTGTGTGAAGAGGGAACTTTGGAGAGGCAGCAGTCCTTGGAGTTCCAGTCCACTGGAGGAGCCTGGGTGAGTCGCTACCACGACTGGACAACCGCACGAGCTATCGTCCGCCTCCATGATGAATACTCATCTGCGTCTTTGATCTTGTACATAGTTCTTCTAGTCTGGTTTTCAGCCATCCTTCTCTGTGTTGTCGGTGACGTAGTTCAGAATAAAATTTTTGTTCTCTTAGCTATGACTTTGTGCAGTGATATGACTGGTGTCTGGTCCGAGCCCCCTTGGGGTTTGGAACCCTAGGTGGGGGAGGGAAGGTTAAGCTGTCCCGGCTTGTGTGGGGCCTGGTAGATGTAGAGTGCTATTGAGGTGGTTGGAGCAAAGGCAGGGGATAGTATCTATCGTGGCAAACCAGACCAAGCCCCGGCGGTTTTGTCACAAGATAGAGTGGGGGCTCGTCCGGGATCTTCTCTTTGTTCTGACATCTCGTAGGAATAGGTTATAGTGTCATCTGTTCTATACCTATTGTCTACTTGACGAGTAGGGCTACTGATACCTTTCTCTTCGACGTGGACAGACATTTAGTTGAGTTAGTATAGATACATAGTGTAACAGTGAGGGAATTTAGGTTAGGAGTAAAGAGTTAAGGAATGCTGCGCATTCCTTGACTAGGGGGAAAACCATAGTGAACGTGTGTGCACGAATGAAGAAGGGTATCTAGGTAAACACACACGTCACTTGGGGCCATCGAGAAGAGATGTCAACACCGAGAAGGGAGTCTCCATCATATGTGCTGAGATCGAATGATTCATCAATAAAATACCTTTCTAACAACGCGAAGACTGACTTGTGTGGTGCTATACGATCACGTTCATAACCTGTGTGTAGCTCTGTCACACAGGTTGATTTGGTGCCGTGAAATTATCAAACATGGGAGGTCGCGGAGAGAGAGTACAGCCATAGAAGATGGTTATGTCTGGCGTGTCTGGAGAAGTAATTATGGTGAAACACAACAGATGAAAGCCGACTGTTGGTAGCTGTTCTGGGTTTTCACTAGATTCCTGATTAAGAAGGAGAACCAATTTCAAGGTCAGCGCTAAAGAAAAGGTTTGATTGATACTTATTTTTTGAAAGACTGATGTTATTGCATAATTATGAAATTAATTGGAGAACTGACCAACGCAAAATGCTATATTGAGATCAAGTAATGCCGTGCTGCATCAAAAATCAGTACAAATTATGAGTTTTAACCCGTGGGATTGTTGAAGGTGAACTCAAGGTTATGGTACAAATTCCATAATTATGAAATCAAGGTCTGCAATACTTTATACAGTCACTTCAAGTAAAGGAAGGCATAAATGAAACTTGTCTCAACTCGGGGTTTGAATAAAGTAATTTTAAACTGACCATGGCGAGAGTTCCACATGAAAATAAGAGACTGGATAGCGTCAGCTTTAAGTCCAATTGTTGTTGACTGGATTACGTTTGATATATATGAAAATCACAGATTGCTGCTGGAAAGTGAGTTTTTTTTTGCTGAAGTCGTGAGCAATTGTCGCTTGCGTGAAGGTGACCTTATTTGAAGGGAATCTACAGTAATCGAGCAGGTAATCAAAGTCTTGTTGCGAGCCTGATATCGAGCGTGATCAACGTCAGGAAATAATTAGAAAGATCTGAATTCGACTTCGATTAAATTAGTAAGGAAAGAAATCCAGAGGCTCTTCGTTGTTCTGATCATTTTAACGAGCTTGATTAGAGTCCTTTTTTATGTGGTGTAGGTAATTCTGAATCAGGAGGTCATTTAAATTCTTGTGTCAGAATTCAGGCTTGAAACAGGAATATTTCTTCGTCAGGATCTTCGATTGGAGGATTTAGTTAGATAATTAGATATATTAGAGTAATTAAAAGATTATGTATTGTTTGCTGGGTTTGAAATCAATATTGTTGAAATATTGTGTATATTGCTTGATAATTATAAATTTTAGGATGGAATCCCAAGATTTTTCACAGTACTCACTGGGTTGGCGGGGCATATATCAAGTTGGATGCGGTGTTAAGACAACAGAATATAAGCCTGATGTTGAAAGATTAGTGGTCAAGCAAATCGGTTTAAAAGAAATGGATTATTTCCATTGAAAAACATGCATATTTAGTAAATGGCTACAGATGGAGAGAAAAAGAACTTGGCATACAGAACAAGTACAAGTCCAGTTTCTGACCATATTAGAAGAAAGTTAGAAGCAGCAGGAGGTGAAACCTGGGAAGAATTTAAAGATGATCTCGCAAGAAAATATGCTGAAATTACTGATCCACAACACGCATTCTCAGTATTGGCGACAGACTAGACAAAACGCACAGAAAGTGTTCAGCTATACAGTGACAGGTTAATCACTTTAGCTGAATAGTCATTCTTAGACAGATGTACGAGCAGAAGAAGTGGAACGGATGTTGTGGGGATTTTTGTTTGATGGGATTAGGTCAGATGGATTGAAATTTAAAATTATTAAGAGAGAATCCTGCAAGATTGTCACAAGCGGTAGATATCGCTATACAAGAGGAAAGCTTGAGGAGGAGGTTTAGGCTAAGGTAGGACGAAGTTAGTAGTTGTTCGGAAAATTCAAAGATAGAATTGAAGAACCTATGGAAATAGACAGTATAGACATGGATGGAGAGGAAGACGAGGAGAAATACAGATGGTGCAAAGAAACGAGAATGTATATAATCGATAGAAGAGGACAAGTGAGAAATACTGTAAGAAACATGGAAGGTAACACAAATAACTCGAATGTGGTTTGTTGGGGATGTCCCAACGTGGGCACATTTTTCGCTTTTGTGGTAACAGAAGTGGCCCATCGATACGCAAAATAGTAGAGGTGTTCAGACTAGTATACAGAATAGAATGGCAATGGCAGACCACAAATTGGAATTCTGGAGAAATACAGAGACATTTTAGAAGGTCAGGAAATCAGGGAAATTGGCATCCCGCTTACTGAATAGGATCGGCAGTAGGAGGGAAGATAGTAAGATCCAAAAAGGGGCATCAATATATTAAAAACCCAAAGGATGAGTATAATAGAACATTTAGAAATAAAAAACAAGCGAGGTAAAACAATTGTCATTAAATATGGTAGATCCTAGCTCATTATAGTACAGATAGGAAAATATAAAGTTAGAACTTATGTTGATTCGGGAGGCACAAGTTAGCGTGATTAAAGAAGCATTTTGATATCGAATGTTAAAAAATTGTAAAATATTTAGAATTCAGGAGAATCTTCATTCGGTAACGGACAAAAATTAGAAGTGTTAGGACAAACGATGATAAATTTGAAATTAGGAGGGATAAATGTTAGGCATATTTCCATGTGGTTAAGATTTAAATAGAATATGATATTGGGACATATTTTTTATTGAAAAATGGGGTGAGACTTTTATTTGATTTGCATAAATTAAAATTCCAAGATGTTTACGTAGACTAGAAGAAGATATGCATGTGTCGACCTAGTTAGAGTCAAAACAACCATGAATTTAAAACCACAGTCAGTTAATTTGATACAAGCAGACTGAAGAGAAATCCGTATTATGTAGCAGGAAACATAGTCAGATCACAGAATTGCAAAATGAAATAATTGATGACCAGGTTTAGAAGTTCCGGATGGAATATATGAATTAGATAAAAGTTTAACATTCCAGTAATGTTATTAATAACACAGGTAGAGAAATTAAATTATACAGAGGATGTGTAATAGCTAAGCTAGAACATGACAGCGTTAGTGACATATTGGCAACCGATAGAGTACAATATGGTAGGAATAAGTTATTCAGAACCTCTAATGAAAGAAGTAACAATAGACGCGGATACAGAAGGAAGGAACGTGGAATGGATGAATTGATCCATCATTTAGAAGAAATACAGCACAAATACATTCACTAGAAAAGTAACAAGAGAGAAAGATTGTTAGCACAATTAAAAACTTCGCCAGAAAATAAGGAAGTGTTAGAAAACTTATAAAGCAAATCAGATGTGTTTGCGATAAATGATTTAGAATTGGGTAAGACACAAACAGTTACGATGGAAATAGACACGGGAGATCATCCACCATTAGTTTAAAACCTATCCAGAACTCCGTTAAGAATAGAGAAAAAAGTAGAAAAAGGCAATAGAAGATATGTTGAAAGCAGCATAATAACAAGATCAAAATCAGATGGTCATCTCCGGTGGTAATTGTGGCCAGTCTGATGGTTCGAACAGGTTCTGTTGTGACTACAGGGCGTTAAATAAAAGTACTAAGAATGTAGCGTACCCACTGCCAGTATTGATGATATTTTGGGGCTGCTTAATGGTTCTACATATTTCACAACGCTGGACGCAAGGGCAGGATTTTGTGTATTCCGATGTCGTAGACGCGCAAAATAAAATGCCTTTTGTACGCATATGGTTCGTACGAATTTTTACGTATGCATTCGGTCTCAAAAGCACCGTCTCACTATATGTTCTTATAAATGAGTACTAGATGTATGCAAAGTTTTGCCCTAAGCTATATTGATGACGTATTGATTTTTACGAAAGGAGATGTAAGAATCATTTAAACATGTTAGACTAGTATTTGACAGATTAAGAAGGCATGACGTTAAATTAAAGCTTAGTAAGTGCCAGTTTTAAAGACAGAAACAAAATATTTAGGCTATATAATAAATAGGGAAGGTATTAACCAGACATGGAAAAAATAAAATTATTAAAAGGTACACCTCCTCCCACTAACGTTACAGGAAGTGAGGGCTTTTATAGGAACGTGTGCGTATTATCGGCGGTTTGTACCAGCCTTTTCTAGGATAGCAATACCTATTACGAATTTAACGGGAAAAATACGCTAGATTTAAGTGGATGATGAGTGTCAAAAATCGTTTGAACTTTTAAAAGATAGTTTAACGGTGGTACCATTATTAACACATCCGACCTGAATAACAGCTAATGACTATACACAGATGCTTCCGACAATGCAATGGTAGGCAATGTTGGTTCACCATATTAAGGAAAGAATCTGGAATACAGGGGTTAAAATGAAAGACCATCATTTCTTGTCGCATAACTCAGCAAAAATCAACGCAAATGGCCGATTATTGAGAAGGAGCATATGCTATACACTACTGCGCTGCAAAACTAAATTATTACTTATACATAACGCCAATTTCATTATTAGAACTGACCACATTGCCATTAAAGTCGATAGTAGAAGCACCATCAAAATAGGAAAATCACAAACGTGGGCATTGAATTTACAAGGTAGCAATGACTAAGGTTGAATATGTGTCAGGGAAACATATACGTGCGGCCGATCTTTGTCTAGAATCCGTACCCACAGTCATCGGAAACACGGAAGATGAGTTGAACCAGAGGTAAGATGCTCGAAACTGGCAAGTAAATATATTAGATTTCTGCCATAATAAATGGTGAAGAATTTGAGAGTTTACCAGCGGAGCAAGAGTCGGAAGCTAGAACATAAGCCCAAATTAGAACAGTTTGATATGAAAACAGAACAAAGAAATTATATCCGAAAGTAGTACAGATAAAAAGAAATTAAAGAAACAGGGGAAAATATTTTAAAAGAAAGTTTTTAGAGTTAGCAAAAGACAATCAATTCTATTATATCAGTGAAAAAGGTGAAGGAGTAAGAAAATATATTTCCAAACATTTAGAACAAGAAGTCTTAAAGGCATACCACGATAATAATGTCATTTTGGACGAGATAAGTATGAAGCCTATTAGCGTCATGGT
>JACEFZ010007253.1:470000-484681 GCA_014155875.1 Cepaea nemoralis | reverse complement strand
AGTGACAGATGGCCAGAACCAAACTCTATCTATCATGAAACGAAAAAAAGACCCACATATTTGTTAATCTGATATTCCGTGCCTGTGGCCTGCACATAATTTCCATAAGCTGTAGCAAAAGCCATTTTAACTTATTTCTATTGATTTTCTTTTAGACGATAGACGGGTTAGTATAATTTCATCTCATAAGAAACATATAGATGAAAGAAATTAACTACGCAATCAAATATCCCACTAACGGTCGTATAACATTCAAGCATACCTATAATGGCTATGCTATTTACAGAGTTCGCTATTTGATTTGAATACGTGCCATGACCTGAATTAGGTAGTTTGAGTCGTACACACATTTTTTTATACATTTATACATTATCTTAAGTAAGTAAAGGCTCACTGTTCACACTATGATTGCCTTGGTCGTAAATGTTTAGACCTGTTAGCACTGGATGTGTGATGCGATGAGTATCATCCGAGTCACCATTACTAACCATTCCTGATACCCATCTTTAGCACTGGTTCACCTGAGCGCATAAATCAATGAAAAACTACCTGCCTCGAAACAGATTCGAACACACGAACATAGAAGCGACAGTCGAGCTCGTTAACAAATGCACTGTAGCGGCTCCTACACAATAAATGATTTATGAATATTATAGCATGTTGCTTTTCATATCTTGGTCGACAGTTTTGATGATATCAGTCAAAAACTAAACTGCTGTTTCTTATTTATTATTAATCGCATCTGAGTGGTGTATTTGCAGTTACTCAGACACATCCGTCAGAGTGAGAATGTAGAGCCGTTAATTACCACTGTGGGATGTGTCCGCTCAGCCGGAATCAATACTGCTGTGGATGCCATAGATTTAACAATGATTATCCTGCTTCCTGTTATTTTACTTTTGTTCATACTATTTCTCGTGTCAAGTTGTGTCCATATAAAATTCCATATTAAGCTCTATATTTTTCTGCCTGAGTTATCTTTCACGAGTTGGCGTTATTACACTGAAATCACTGGCGGTTATTTCTGTACGACAAATTGCACACTCATCCTGACTATTCTCTGTTTCTAAAATCCAGTCATGTTTAATTGTTTATATATTGTGTGTTATAGTTATAGTAACTGTTATTATTAATACTATTGTGTTGTTCTTGACAGACATACATGCGTGGCATGTTTTAAGGTGTTTATGGTTAATTTTCGTTTTCTTCGCTTTATTATTTCTATTATTTGCATCCATCCTCCCCCCCACCCCCCCCCCCCCCCCCGATAGTGTCATTCCGTGTGATTGTACATTGTCTTTGATGTTATCAATCCATTTTCTTCTTGGACGTCCTCATTGGTCTCATCGCAGATAATCTTTGATGTAAGGTCAGTGATGGTAGTTGATGGTGTTGCATTCTAACGACATGGCCAAACCACCTGATCTTCTGTCTTTCAATAAATGTGGCATAAGGTGTTGATCCGACTATCTGTCTGATAACAGCATTTCTTACTCGGTCTCGGATTGTTACGTTGGTAGCTCTCCTCAGGCATCTCATCTAGCAGGTGTTGATTTTGCGAAAGTGTGATTTGGATAAAGTCCACGTTTGAGATTGGTAACATAGGGTTGGTATGAATATGCTGTTTATTATCTGTCGTTTTGCGGAAATGGATATATTTAGATGTTTCAGTAAAGGTGATAGTTGATATGTATGTGCACTAGCTTTTGACATCTGATTTCGATTTCACTATCCAGTATGCCATCTTCTGTGATCATACTTCCAAGATATTTGAAATCTTTAACTTGTTTCGGTGTTGTACTATTTATTTGAATACTTAGTGGACCAGGCGATCTGCTAACTTGCAATACTTCGGCTTTGGCTGTGTTTAAACTCATATTGTATCTGCTGCATGCTGAACTCAGTTTATTAATATGATTTTGTAGTCTGCTTAATCGTTGTAAAACAGGCACTGATCGTCTGCAAATAGACGTTCATTTATTTCCTGTGAATCAGTTGTTTCATCTGGAGTAAAGACACTGATATGCGTAATTACTTGCTGTGTAACTTCAAAGCCGAGTTACTTACTCAGATTGCATCTCTATAATATGATATTGTAAAATGTATAAAGGGCAATAGTAATTGCTAAAGAGCTTTTGGTTTTTACATACAATAATAGCACACTACTTGTTTAAGACACCGATAACTATAACATTTACACGATATATACAAGTCATAGTAAAACGGATTAGCAACCCTTGGGGGGAAAAAAACAGAAGATTCTAAATCAATTCTAGAAGTTAAATATTCTTTACCTTTTTTCTGTAATCTTTTCACAAAAGTAACCTACAAATAAGATACGTGCCATTAGTTCATAATAATATCACAATAACTATCAATAGGTTATGATGCAGGACATTACATAATAATAAAATCATCATGCATATGAGATAATATGGTATTGTAATTGTTGAAAAACAGCAGTAGATGTGTATCAATGGTGTTAACTATCTCGCATTTCTAGAAAACATCATGTAGACATCCTTCTGTGAAAATAAAAAGACTGCATCGTGTGAAACGCTACCTCTGTGGTCAGTATAGAATTCATTGATATCACATAACCCTATTCATTTTCGATAACTGTATATAATGGCTGATGATAACAGTGGCTGGTGAAGATACGTTCAGAGACGGCTATCTGGTCGTACCGAGAAGTACTCATGTACCTTCAGCGAGGAATCAACTGGGGATAATAATGTCGAAATATATTCTGCGCTTATAATTCAATAGTTCTAATTTCTACTATATCGACTAATTTCTGTTTCACGTGTGTGTCTTCTATCTAAGTCAATCAATAACTAGGAATTTATGTGTCATGCTCAAAACAGTTATTTACTATCTGATGTATACAGACAATGCATTCGGTAATTGGTTGCTGGTGTGTTGACCTTTGTGATGTGCTGGATAATGTCCCGGTTACAAACCAAAAAGCTGCCCCGAAGATGCAAAGTTCCACTACCCGGCTTGTATATCCCGCTGGTTTTAGCCATAGGGCGAGAAAAAAAAGGGGGGGGGGGGGCGATGGATACGAAAATATAATTTGACGAGCTTATACCAGTGAAAATATATTATGATCTGTAAATATCATATCAGAATTAAAATTGATGTACTGGGAATTTGAGAACACAGATCAGCTTGGTATGGTCACTTCTTGGTCGAAGCAAGAAACGCGTGTATATACTCAGGGAAGACAAGCTTGAGCAGAGCCACATTGATTATCTCTTGACAAAGACAGTTTCGACAGCCACATCTCGTATGTAATCCAATCAGTGATCGGCGACTTTTCTTTATTAAGTTAAAAAACGTTAGTTGCATATTCTTTTACAGGACGTCGCAGTCAACATCATCATTTTTATGATTTTTGTGACCCCTTGGCAAATTTACGTTCAGTAGTTTGCCATTACCGGTCTTCCTTGCGAAGGGGTTAAGGGCGTTGTTCTTAATCCCGTATACCCACGTAGGAAACACAGTTGCGCGAGATTCGGCAGTGTATCGCGTAGCACTGGTTACTTACGGAGGTATATCAGCCGGTCGTTCAGACAGCATTGGCAAACTACTGAACGTAAAACTTGCCAAGACATCATCATCAGCTGAAAAATGCTGGTGTGACTGCAATGTCCTGTAACATGATATGCGACAAAAATTTTGCCATTGCTTTATGAACGACCGGCGCCTAAATCATTTCGTAAAAAACCAAGGCAAGGGGGTCTGCTGCCAAAAAGCCGTGTTTCGTACGTGGTATGCGAGATTACGAACATGCCTCCATAATCCCTTCTTATTTACGTCTTAGTTGTACACTTGTATGCACCAATGACTTGTTCAATTTAGAAACGCTACCTTACTTTAAAAGTAGTCAGATTGAATCATATCATTCATAGCTGAAAATTGCACTACTATCAAGGTAAAGATTAACTGAAGTTAATTTTAGACCTAATTAAATGAAATAATAGATATATATTTTACTTAATCTGAAATGCAGTCTCAACTACCCAAATCACACTAAACTGAGTTTTACATATTTGGGACGATCCTATTTCATATGACCTCGTCGCTTCAGAGGCCACACATTGTGAGAATTGTATGGATATTTTGCCCTGGCCATTCTGGGATGCTGGGGAATGAACAGGTTTATAGGCTTGCATGGAATGCACCTCTTGGTGGTAGATTGTCTATGGACAAGTGGGAGGTGGTCATGTGTTTGTGGGACCATGTGGAGAGGGTGGGGGAACAGATTAAGAACCCGTATGTGGAAAGAATGAGATTGCGGGGGGTCGGTAGGGGTTCTGGAAGAATCTCAAAACTGAGAGGGAAGAACAGGAGAACTTTAAATCAGAGAGCGATGGGAACGATTAGTAGTGAAACTCTTCGCTGGCTGTTGAACGAGGGGACGGAGCACATATGGGAATATCCTGAGTGCAGTGATGTCGGTTCATAACTCAACTCAACTCAACTCAGTGACCCAAGTGCAATGATAGCTGATCACCTAGCACAGTGGTTCTCAACCGGTGGGGAATCCCCCACCCCCCAGGGGGGCATTTTAGGGTTTCCAGGGGGGGGGGGGGTGGAATTAAGATTATTTCTAGATTGCGTTAATACAAGAATTCATTACTTGATATTGTTTTTCCCTTCATACTTAACGGTTCTGTACGTATCACCCTTCTGAAATTCATTTTATAGCGTATGTAGATCCGCAAATCACGTTTTATGTAGATGTCTAGATTTGTTTTAGTATGTGCTATTAAATTTAGCTTCAATTATTACGTATACTGTGTAGGGGCAGGGGGTAATTTTTAGGGAGGAAATACGAAAAAGGGGGGGGGGGGGAATGACGTTCCAAAATATGGTGAGGGGGGGGAATGACGTCCTAAAAATATGATGAGGGGTGGGGGGCAAAAAGGTTGAGAACCACTGACCTAGCAAGTTGCCTGCCGGGAAGTTGCCGCGTGTTAGCACCAATTAGATGTAATGGATACTTTTCATTAACCGGTGATCCCATATTGACCCAGTCGATTATGGGTATCATGCTATTTTCTTGGAAGGAAAGGCGCCGGCGTGAGATTGACAACATCGGGACCATCGGCTCGTTGATATAGACCATCGAGTGTCGATCGGTATAATAAAATACAGCTGGCACCATCACCCAATACATCACATGGCGAAGAAGGAGGTAATTAACTTTATTTTTCTATTTTTGTTTTGTGTTTTATTATAAATGACGCGCAATATACTATGATTCGAGTCTTAGTTTACTAAAAGTATATGCATCCTTGCCCATCTAACAGTCTCTCAGTTCTTCTAAACTCTCCTCAATCCTTTTAAACGTTTCCCAGCCCATCGAAAAACCTGTCAGAACTTTGAAGAGCCTTTTAGCCCTTATAATAGTTTATGAGCTCAACAAAATATTCTAAGTCCTTTATAGAGCACCTGAATCTTATTAAAAGAGCCCGAGTCCTTCAAAAAGTCTCACAATGTTTCAAAAATTGCCTCAGCTATTCCAGAAGCCTCCAATCCCGTTAAAATTTCTCTAGGCCCTTCTAAATTTCTCTCACCCTTCGAAAATATTCTTAGACTTTCTAAAAGTATATCAGTCCATCTAAAAGCCTCTCAACCATTTTTAAGACTTCTCCGCCCTTTCAAAATACTAGAGCAAAATCAACAATGGTAACCACACAGTAATGATCCTTTGGTTTTAATTCACATTTTGTTTTGATATGTCATTGTGCATTGGAGCGTTTTTTCTCAAGGAAAACTGAGCACTTACTATGTTAGAAGTAGGGTTGTCTGATATCTTTGCTGGACTACCACGGATGTTCTCACACACAGCGTACATGGTTAGCACCAGTAGCATGGATCTCGTGGGTACTGTCACTGGAAACAAAAGAGAAGCTGCAATCAACTGTTTATATATTTGATGCATATGTCATTTAGCTAATACATTTGTTTTACATCACCTTTATCTAATTAGCTTGTTTATGTATCCTCTAGCCAATCAGCGTGTTTACATCACCTTTTGCTTATTACCTTGGTTTGTACCCACTTTTGATAGTTAGAAAAAAAAAGTTCCTGCATGTTACATAGAACCAGTTGTCAAATACGGCTGCGAATCCTGGACAATTAGTAAGAGAGATGTTTGGAGATGTTTAATATAAGAATGCTGAACATCAATTGGACTGCCTAAATCAGCAGTCGGGATGTTTTAATGGAAGCTGAGTCGCATAGACAACTTATTATAAACATCAGAAAGAGGCAGTCATTGTTTATTAGCCACGTTATGAGAAGACAAAAACTTGAATATATTGTGACAACCGGAAAGATTTGCGGATGTAGAGATAGTTGAAGACCGTGTGAGAAGATTCTTGACAGTCTTGTGTCGCGGCACTGAGGGGAGTCAACACACGAATTAATCCATGACTTCGGAGATCGTAATTTATGGAGAGGCATGATCGCCTACGCCAGCCGGCAAGGCACTGGATGATGACGATATCACATTTAGCCAATCAGCATATGTATATCTCCTTTAGCTAATTAAATTGCTTTTATTTACTTATGTAATGCTCTTTTTTTAGTTATGGTTACAGTAGATAATGCATGTTATTTTCAACATTTAATGAAGCTAATCAACTTATTTGCACCTCTTTTAGCTAATTAACTTGTTTACATCTCCTTTAGCTAATAAACGCTTTTGTTGTGGCTGTTTCTGCCAGTTAAGTAAGGGTCTTTGACGAAATAAAATGCCTAATGTGTAGACTCAGATTCGCAAACAAGTAGCATTAATCTCTGTGAAACGAGACCTTAGTGACACAGAACAAGGGTCTCTGCATCCCATCATATCGTAAATCTATTTCATTCAATTCAGGAAAAGAGCACTGAAAAGTCATATTGAGCAGTGTCTGCTATATAGCAGTAAATCTTGGAATATGGCATAAGGCGTTAGGAAGAGCATGGAGAAAGCTGAAGGTAGTTTCTGAGACGAATGTTGAGAATTCCTTGCACGGTCATATTGACTAACAGAGTGTTCTTGCATTAGGAGAATGACAGTAGAAAACTATAAGCACCAATAAGAAAAATATAAACTGTCCTTCTGTCACATAATGAGAAGAGAGGCATAGTCGTACATAATGACGACTGGAGAGATCGGCGGTAGAAGTGATAGAGGTAAACCGAGAGAAAGAATGTTTTATGGTCCAAGACCATATTGTTATCATCAATGAAATTGTCCCAGAGTTCCTGTCTATGGAGAGACATGAATGGCTACACTTCTTTGCATGGCACATAATGACTTTCTCTTCCTCTCTCCATTGCCACCTACATGTTTCTCGTTTAGTTCTCTGTTCTCTCGATATATCTTTGTTTTTACAGCTCTCTGTCCCTGCGTGCGTCTCTCTCTCTCTCTCTCTCTCTCTCTCTCTCTCTCTCTCTCTCTCTCTCTCTCTCTCTCTCTCTCTCTCTCTCTCATTAGTAAAACCATTGTACTTTTCCAGGACTGTCTTGTGTCATCTCCTTTACTAAGCGAATACTCTCATTACTACATTCAATTGCATCTCTCAGTTACACTCTCATTCACACACCCCCCCCCCCCCACCCCCCACCCCCTCTTTTCCCCGATCTTCAGTTCGCCTACTGCTATTGACTGAGAATAACGAGTGATTCTATTTTAGACCTATAATCTGCTTCCCATCATGAAGCAATAAGAGTAGCGCCAGGGCAAGTCAAGTTCTCCCACTGAATCTCTAATCACCAGCTCATAACTTTGTCATCTTGACAGGATAACCATAGATTCGAACGTGTTCCAGTTTTACACACTGGAAGTAATATCCCCTCCATTGTCTTGTAATTTCTACATATTTTATTTAGTTGTGATGGTAGCTTGGGAAATACATTCACGTGTATTGAAGGGCACTATAACAGCGAGGAAAGGAAAGAAGTAGAGATCGGGCAATATAATAGAGAAAGGCTGAAAGTACCCCGGGATTTGTTCCTGCCACGATTAACTTAGGACAGCGAAGCCCCTGTAGGAACTTTGTGTACTTCTGCTGTCGGATAAATACACCATAAACGGTGCATCATTTGCCAAATCTGTTATCCACTTGAATCGACAATTGATAAATGTGGACATAATTTGTACTCGCCGGTCTCCCTGCCGATGTTGTTCGTAATCCTATATATCCACGTGGGGCAAACAGCTGCGCGAGATTCGACAGCGGATTGCGCCGGGCTGATATCTTATGGTGGTATGTGAGCCTGTCGTTCAGATAGCAATGGCAAACTACTGAACATAAAACTTGCCTAGTACATCAACAGCAGCTAAAAAATGCTGGTGTTGACTGCAACGTCCTGTAAGGGATATCCAACATTTAAAAAAAAATTGTACTAAGCCATGTTTATTGAACAATAGGTTTCCGCAAGTGATTTTAACAAGTATAGACCAAATAACAAAAATATGAACATATCAGTCGGTTATGCTTGAACACGCTCGAATCTATGGTTATCCTGTCAAGATGTTGAGTTCAAAGAAGATACATCATTAGTTGGTTCTGTTTCTCTTCACTATGTGCCTTGCCGATAAGCGTGGGAGGTCATGGTTCATTAGTCTCTCACGATCACCTGTCTTGATCCAGGTCTGAGGTCGTGTCTTGATTATCGAATGCGGCCAGGCTATCTAGGAATGTATCTTTCTGCCTACCCATTGCTCTTTCCCCATGCATTTTACTAACTGTCACTAAGTTGTCTTGTCTCTTCCTTCTCATAGCGTGCTCTAATAAGCATCACTGTCTACGTATAATGTATTTATTCATTATAGGGTTTTAATTTGTTTCGTGTTGAATTTTCTCATTGATTGTTATGTCCTCCCATGTTATTCTTAATATTTTGCCCAGAAAATGTTTCTGAGCGTGCCTGTTTGTTTGCATTCTATTATGATATACATAATTCACAGGCACACCATTTATTGTACTTTATAAGTAATAGGTTCTTTATATAGAAAAATGTGTTCTTGTTGTATGTTACTTTTGTAGGGTAATCCCTAAAAACATTGAACATGCTTTAAATGGATATTCGAATAATCAGGAAACGAAAGAAAGTCGAACATTATCAATATATCGATATACATACAAAATAAATAATGAAGACGAAGAAGATATAGGCAACGAAACATCGAGAAACATAACAGCAAACTTCACACTGCGTTCACATTCCCATAGAGGAGACATGCGTTTTATTTGGCCTTGGCTCTCACGTTAGTCCAGCATATAAATAGCATCAGAAAATGGCCCACAAATAACAGACGTTCGGTGCGGTACTGTGCGATACCACAAGACCCATTACGTACAGACTGCTCTATCAACAATAAACCCAATACGATGAAAATGGGTTATTTTACTATTTGTTTTTATCCCCTTCTATAGCTTTAAAACCTGAGAGTGACTAGTGAAACTAGAACATTATATACAATAATAGAAAGAGACAAACATTGTTTTATTTGGTCATGTGATGACCAGAGAGGCATTGTAGAACATCATAACAACTGGAACGGTGAAGATAGGCACAGGCTGATCAAGACAAATGATGCTGGATGTTCTGAGACAGTTGCATGGAGGAATATCGTAAACTGAGTTGATTCAGCACATCAAAGAACAAGATCTGTGGAGTGACATGAACGCCTACGCCAGGTGGCAGGGTACCTGTTGATGATGATGATAATTTAATATGGATTAACGTCACTTTAAGTAATGTGCGTTGTACTAATAATTAATGCATGGACCTAATATTCCATAAATCTAGCTAGCCACTTTAGTAACATTATGTAAATTGCTTTTTAATTATGCAATCTGCATAGTTGGATGCCTCATGAAACAGGAAATCCAACGGTATCTTATTCAAGTCTGTAGGTCAATTATAAGCCGAGATATTAATGTTTGTGTGTCAGTTTATCACTTAATATGAACAAAGAGAAAAAAAAACTCTTTTCCCAATTTGAGAAGTTGTGACCAAAACACATACGCTAAGGGCAGATAACTGCTCTTGATTTTTTTCCTCGCTAAGGGGGGATAACTCATGTTGTTATTTTGAGGGCCATCACGAGAAAGCAAAATTCAAATAAAAACCTTAAACTTCCTCTTCCTCCTACCTCTTCCTCCACTCCAGCCCCCTCCTCCGCCTCCTCCTTCTCATTCTTTCTCCTCCCCCTTTCTCCTCCCCCTTCCTACTAAAGCCATTTTTACAATATAATGCATATTCACAATTGCAAAAATAGTGCACCATGACATGTAATAATAAATATGTGAATGATGTAATAAACCCTAAAGATTTATGGTGGCTTTCATCTTTTATAAAATGCCAAATCATGCATGAGTTATTTAGACTGCATATTTTTTAGTTGTATGTCCCACACTGGACATAGCAGTCAACCACAGCATTCTTGGCTGTTCGTGACTCCTAGGCAAGTCTTATGCTCAGTAGTTTGCCATTGATTTCTGAACGACCGGCACCTATACCTTTTTCGAAAACAACAAGCACCGCTGTGTTTTGAAACCGGGTATACAGGATTTTGAATCGCGTCCGTAACACCTTCACCGCGGAGACCGGTAGTCTGCATATACACACATATTATTCTGAGTTATATTAATTGTGCAACACATGGAAAGAATATTTTGTTGAATTACTAAATTGTGAAGCTCCAAGTAACACTTTCCCATAGGAAGAGGTACTAACATCTGAACCACAAATTGACGAACCTATATTTAAAGAAATCCTATATGTAATCACACGACTTAAAAATAATAAGGCAACTGGGACTGATGGAATTGCTGCTGAATTTATAAAGGCAGGTGGCCATGCATTACATCTAAAGCTATACGAAATAATAATAAACATCTGGAGGACAGAAGAATTACCCCATGACTGGAAGGAGTCATTATTGATACCTATCTTTAAGAAAGGAGACAAGTTCCGATGTGAACATTATAGACGAATATCACTACTGTCCACAAGCTATAAGATACTATCCGCAGTATTACTAAATAGACTAAAACCATATTCAGAAGACATATTAGGTGACTACCAGGCGGGTTTTAGACAAAACAGATCAACAATACATCAGATATTTATCTTACGACAAATAGCCGAGAAAAATTGGGAATATAAAAGAGATCTCCATAACATTTTTGTGGATTTTAAAATGGCTTATGATAGTGTCCATAGGAATAGTCTATGGAATGCTATGCAGGAATTTGGAATACCAAGGAAGTTAATCAACATGACCAGACTATGCATGGAAGATACTTATAATATAGTAACATATAAAGGCAGGAAATCAGACCCTTTCCAAATAACATCTGGCTTGAAACAGGGTGATGCACTATCGCCGCTACTCTTCAATATGGCTCTAGAGAAAGTTGTAAGTAAGGTAAAGGAGGTCTTTGATATTGGAGGAACATCCAAGCTGCTTGGTTATTCAGATGATATAGATATTATAGGGGAAAATGAACAAAAGACATTGGAAATATTGCCTCACTTAAAGGAAAAAGCCTAACAGATGGGGCTGGTTATCAACCAAGATAAGACAGAATATATGGTAATTTCAAGATAAGGAATGGCTAAAAACACTGGCCACATACAAACAGATACTATGACCATTAAAAGAACAGACACATACAAATACCTGGGTACAATCTTCAACTGCTCCAACATCATAAGGGAAGAAATACAAACTAGAATCAATTCTTGAAATAAGATATACTATGCACTACAACATTTACTAACATCAAATGTGTTATCTCGTAACACCAAAAAATCACAATATACAAAACACTGATCAGACCAGTTGTGCTGTATGGCTCTGAAACTTGCAGTACAACGAAAGGAGCGAAGCCTTATTATAAACTTTTGAGAACAAAGTTTTAAGACGCATCTTTGGACCCATTAGGGATACGCAAAGTGGAGAGTGGAAAAGAAGAAGTAACAAAGACATTTATGATCTGTTTTAAGTCCCCTCTAATCACTGGTATCATGAAGGCTAATAGACTACAATGGCTGGGGCATATAGAAAGAATGGAAGATAATAGGGAAACAAAACTCGCTTACACTCAGGAAATAAATGACCGTAGACCCCGAGGTAGACCAAGAAGACGGTGGAGAGATAATATATATACAGACCTACAAGCACTTGGAATCAACGACTGGCAAGAGAAGGTCAACCAGAGAGACGAATGGAGACGGATTGTATTTGCAGCAAAGAACCTCAATGGCTCGGAACGCTGATGAAGAAGAAAATGTTAATTGAGCAACTGTTATTAATCAACTAAATTATTAAAGCCAGCTCCCTGGCGAAATGGTTACTGACGCAGTTCGTAATCCCGCATACCCAGGTAGGAAACACAACTTTGGGCGACTTGGCAGCAGACTGCCTTGCATTTTACTGCTGTTGTTGATGTCTTTGCAAGTTTCACGATCAGTAGTTTGCCATCGATTTCTGAACGACTGGCTCCCCTACCAATACGTTAAAATCCCAGTGTGAAACGGCCTGCTGCCAAATCGGTCGCCGCTCAGTTCCGAACGCGTGGTGGCTCTCGAATCAAGTTCGCACGCCTTTAGGCCAGTGGCTCTTGAATAGCGTTCGCTAGTTTTTAGGCCACAAGGGTCGGCTGTGTATACATACATACATACATACATACATACATACATACATACATACATACATACATACATACATACATACATACATACATACATACATACATACATACATACATACATACATACATACATACATACATACATACATACATACATACATACATACATACATACATACATACATGCATGCATGCATGCATGCATGCATGCATGCATGCATGCATGCATACATACATACATACATACATACATACATACATACATACATACATACATACATACATACAGACACACACATACATACATACAGACACACACACACACACACACACACATACATACAGACACACACATACATACAGACACAGACAGACAGACAGACAGACAGACAGACAGACAGACAGACAGACATATGCTGGTCTCCCTGGCGAAGAGGTTAAAGATGCCGTTCGTAATCCCGTATAGCCAGGTACAAAACACAGCTGCGCGAACTTCGGAAGCAGATCGCGTCTTGTTGGTTTCTTACGGAAAGGTATGTGAGCCGGTCGTTCAGAAAGCAATGGCAAACTACTTAACATAAAACCCTTACAAACACACACGCGCTCATATATCTGTGTGTTTATATATATACACTCACCCACTCAATATATATATATATATATATATATATATATATATATATATATATAGTTTATATATATATATATATATATATATATTATATATATATATATATATATATAGTTTATATATATATATATATATATATATATATATATATATATATATATATATATATATATATATATATATATATATATATATATATATATATAAATATTATATACACACTCACACCCACAGATATATGATATATGTCCTGTGATGACGTAAGTTTGCATGCCACGTCTGCTGTCTCCTGGCGTTCGTAGATCTGAGTGAAGTCGTGATAAATAGTTATCCAAAAACAATCCACCCCGGCCGCGTAGAGTGATAACAATTTAAACATAAATACTAGAGTGAATGGTGAATGCAAACCTACAATCATTATCATCTCGTCGCTCTGAATAATCCATAAGCATATTAAATGATCATCACTGTATTATGACACGGAAAACCGCTTTATTCCCGCCATTGGAATTTCACATTAAGTCATCATAGCATGGCATACGATCTTAATGATTTCTGTTTGGGATGACCCCGCCGACTTATATAGTTGAAAATCTCACAGTAGGCGTAAGAACGGATGCTCAATTTAATTATTCATACTAAATCAAGTCGCACAGTCTATATAAAACGAAATTTACGAGTCAACTTACGTCTTAAAAAGGCAGTCTTTTTATCCCCGTTAGAAGAAAAATTTGAGAAGCCAAGATGTATAGATTTGTTGACAATGGAGCCAACAACAATACTCGGTAGTCGGTTTCTGTTTTAATGCGATCTTAAATTAATCGGGGACTTTAACGTCACGAATACTCTATATATCCTTAATATTGGAGATACCAGAACAAGAAAGCGAAAATCGCCGTAGAAACATCTCCGGTAAAGTTCAGCAACACTAAAACGCAGTAAGTATGATAAATCATGCCAACACACGTCCTCGCGTGACACTGGGCTCCATATTTATCCTCAAAACTCGCGAGATTATTTCAAACAAATCTCAGCTTTGAGAAATACGACAAAGAATGACCGCAAATAAATCAAAGACCTACGACAGAACACTTTTAGTAATCTCTGTTCTTACAATTATTTACTAATAGCAAACAATAAACGTACGGACAGACAGTGTCTTCAGAAGATAATCAAGCGTGAGCAATTATTATCATAGGAATCCCCTGTGATTAGTAATTATTTATATGATGTCAGCGATTTTTCCCTCTTTGTCATATTGGTGTAATAGGAATTGATTAAAGGACAGTGTAGCCAAATTTGGAGTATTGTTTACTTGCCATCTATCTATCTATCTATCTATCTATCTATCTATCTATCTATCTATCTATCTATCTATC
>JACEFZ010007253.1:462500-467500 GCA_014155875.1 Cepaea nemoralis | reverse complement strand
GCCAGTACTAAGGACACTACTTTCTGAACTCAGCAGTCAGCATAAGGTCACCATACAGTGGATACCATCCCACTGTGGAGTACCCGGAAACGACAGAGCTTATCGATTGGCTAAGGAAGGAGCCAAAGAAGAACAGCCTGATGTGCCCGTTACATACCACCAAAAGAAAAGAATGATCAAATCAGTCAGAAAGCCACCAAAACCTGCTCAAGATGACTACCACGTTATGGACAGACCAGAACAAGTCATTATTCTGCGCCTCAGAACAGGGCACAATAGATTACGCAACCACATGTATACAAAATTCAAGATTGGTGAAACAGCCATGTGCACATGTGGATTGGCGTCGCAGACAGCAGAGCAGATACTCCAAGACTGCCCAAAATATAACATATCTAGGCAAACCTTCTGGCCTAGAGAGACGACAGTGGAAGATAAACTCTATGGACCCTGTGTGAACTGAAAAAGACAGTTCAATTCATACAAGAGACAGCATTGCAGTTATAGACATATTTCAAGCGAATGAAAGAAGAAGAAGAAGAAGAAGAAGAAGAAGAAGAAGAAGAAGAAGAAGAAGAAGAAGAAGAAGAAGAAGAAGAAGAAGAAGAAGAAGAAGAAGAAGAAGAAGAAGAAGAAGAAGAAGAAGAAGAAGAAGAAGAAGAAGAAGAAGATCACTAGGGCGGTACAGCATGTGATTTCTAGAGACGGATGTCTGTAAGAATAGAACTCCAATCTACTTGAAATCTAAATCACATGGTTTTACTGTTTATATATGACTGATAAAAACACTCACTCAAAGCACTGGGACACTCGTGGACAAGTAATTTCATTACAAGCACAGCATCATGATCAACATGTTAAAAATGTCTTGCTTGTGGTCACTTGACAACCATGTTACTTTGGGAACTCATTTATGTGGAAAAACGCTTAAGCCTATGATGCACTGATTCTCTGCACAGACATTAAGAAATAGCTCTCAGTTTTCGTTCATTATCACATGTGTATGTTGTCATATGTTCTCGTCAAAGCCCTTGTTATCCTGTCCTATCAGGTCACCCATCTTGATGTTGATATTTCGAATTCTTTGACTGCTCACAATTCCTTAAAGTGTCGTATAAAGTCCCTCCTTAACTAATTTATCCTCATCGTTTGTAGGTTGTCAGATACTGGATTTGTGAATCTAACTGTTGCTGCTATTTTCTCTAGATCAGTGATTTCCATGTTACTAGTGTTTCCTGTGCCCTGTTGGATAACATTAAGACCTCTCCTTCGAAGTGTGGGGGGTGGGGGAGGGGATAGGCATTATCCACTCCATAGCCTGAGAACAGCATTGTGTATTCACCTGTGCTTAGAAACTTTGTGCCTGTCCCAGTCCATCTTGCTTCACATATTTCCATAATGCCAATGTCGTAACGTGTCATCCCCTCCACCACCTGTGCTGTCTTACTTAATTGAACCAAAGTTGAATGGTGGGTTAAATTATTACTAATCTTTGTTTCCTTTTAGGGTCCCGTAAGAAACGTGGGAAGAAGAGGGAAAAGAGGGCTAAAATATTGAAGAAGGTTTATGTTGGAGTCATTTTTATGTCTTCTTTATTACGCTAGCCCGCTTTGAACGAACGAACGAAAGAACGAACTTTATTTTAAAAGGGTAACTCATGCTTAGCTATACGTGAGCTATTACTTCTAGTGCATTGGACTGCTTTTTGCGTGTGGATTAGCTTTCCTATTACCAGTGTCCCTCGTCATCAGATGAACCCACTCCGACTTCTAGTGTACTTATAATGTATATCCCCAGGTCAAGTACGAGAATTCAATATTGTTGTCCAACTGACCAACGTGGTGGTTGAGCCCACTACCACGGCATCAGCACACCGAATGTTTAAGAACTAGCGCACATATCCTTTCTGCATACTGACCTCCATCTTTGGTCTTATTGTTCATCAAACCTGAACACCGGGGATGAACAGTTACCAGATGTTCTGAAGGTTGGGGTGGCTGGGACATTTAACTCGCTTAACCAGTGTCTTCTGGCTACGGCATAATGTGCTCGTTCAACACGCCGGTCAGTTAAACTTAAATAGTGACTTCTTGTCGTTGACTAGTTGACATGTGAGTTAAATTACATCTGCCTCAGAAGTTGGAGAGGGTTCGATAGATGGCGGGCGACATTGGTGAAAGGATGAAGTACCCTCACATTATATCAGTCCAGTGCACTCACCAGTAGAAGCAGCTAGCAGTGATAGTAGTAGCATGTGTCTGGGAAAAGCCTTTGTTTCCAAGAGATGACGCAATTACAAAAAAAAAACAAAAAAACATCCACGTTCTGATTATTTTATACACATACACTCATTGCAAGCGAGGACCAGATCTACATTCTTGTTTGTAGCACTACCACTTCTACGATGAGCAAGGGTTAGTCACAGATAATGAGAATAAATCAAGCAAATGATGACCCCCCAATGAAACCTCACTACGTCTTCTAAAAATACATTGGGGCAAAGCACAGATAATGAGATTAAATCAAGCAAGCTATAAGCCAATGAGCTAGGATGAAATCAAACTTCCCAATCATACACATATTTAGATAAAATGTATAGACAAAACCGGAGTAACAGATTGAGTTATTATAGTTAATACATAAAATGCAGGAAGAAGTTTCATGTTAATGGACTATTTCTGGAAGTCAGAACAAATTAAATCTATTGCTAAACTTACAATAGTTATCTCCAAACTTCGAAACAGCACAGCTGTAAAGATAAGAAACACAGGTGTCGACTAAAACGGTTATACATACACACAAAAACTTGTGGTGTCTGTGCAGAATAGAAGGACTAAAATGGCGTGACAGAATCATTCTTGCTGAGCTTATTGAGAGAACAAGAGATATTTTGACAATCAAGAGGTTAGAAACAGACGTCAGCTCTAGATATGGCTGACTGAGACATCATGTTAATATCATAACTAGAAATTCCTTTCTGTGCTTCCCTGAAGACAAAGAAATAGATGGAGATCCAAAAGACACACAGAGAAGGAAATTAGATACAGCGGTGAATAATATGGACAAAACATGCATGCTGCTGTAACAGCTTACCTGGTGAGTTTACCTGATGGCTTATGCTCTATTGGGGGATACGCGGCTGGGGAAGAAGTAGAAGAAGCGCCACATATGTGAAGGCGTTCAGGCACTGGAAACATAGGCGTGTGGATACAAGAGGAACAGCGAGTCCGGAGATATTTACTGGATACTTACCTGACTACGTGCCGAAAGAGTTACAGACGCAGTCCGTAATCCCGCATACCGCGTTCGAACTATAGCTGCAGGTGATTTGGCAGCAGATCGTCGTGCGTTGTTTTTTTTATACAAAGTATGAGTGCAGGTCATAAAGCAATGGCAAACTACTGAACGTAAATGTGCCAAGAAATCAAAAACAGCCCACAAATTATGGGGTTGACTGCGACGTCCTGTAAAAGTATATGCAACTAATTAACTACTCCCGTCATTTGTTGGGTAAACAACCCCTAAATGCCTCCTTTTCTATCCGTGAGGTGTATTAGGTTTATGGTTTTCGCCCTCTAGACAAATTTAACGTATTAGATTTAATCTAGATTTAATCCATGATATCAGACTATATCTACCCATGTGTTGCCAGTCTCCCTGGCGATGGGTTTAACGACTTTCTCCTTAATCCCGTATATGCACGTGAGGAACGTAACTTGCGCGAGAATCGGTAGTGGTTCTCGCCGCGTTGGAGACTTACAGGGTATGTGAGCTGGCCGCTCAGAAAGCAATGGCAAACTACTGAGCGTAATCTTGCCAAGAAATCAACAATCAGCTGAAAGATGCTGATGTTGACAGTGATGTCCTGTAAAGGATATACGCAAAAAAATTTCATCTAGATTTAATCCATGATATCAAACTATATATATCCGTGTGTTGCCGGTCTCCTTGGCCCAAAATGTTAGCGACTTTCTCCGTAATCCCGTTTATCCACCTGAGCAAACGCAGCTGCGATAGAATTGGTAGCGGTTTTCGCCGCGCCCGTTACTTACGGGATATGTGAGCCTGCCGCTCAGAAAGCAATGAGCGTAATCTTGCCAATAAATAAACAACAGCGGTAAAATGCTGATGTTGTTTGCTTGCTTGCTTGTGTTCGTTGGCTTGAGCTCCAACGCGAAGTTTTGTATGTCGGATGAAGGCATCCTGTTGTCCAACATCAGTGTGATGTCATACAAGACCTGAGGTTTGCGTGAGTATCCGTTGTCCCATGTCTGGCTTATCGGTGTGCAGACTGGTGGTTCCTCGCCGTACAGGCAGACACTCTCCGACTTCGGAGGAATCGGCGATCCTACTGACTTTAGCTAGGACCCCGAGGGGACCTGTTGCCCAGGACGCTCGACGAGGACGCGTCAATAGGTCTTAGCCAGTATATAACCCGGTCCTGGTGCCTTGGAAACACCTCTGCGTCCAATGCTGGTGTTGACAGCGATGTATTCTAATACAGTGGTTCTCAACCTTTTTTGGTCCGTTCCCCCCTTCACCATATTTTTAGGACGTCATTCCCCCCCTCACCATATTTTTAGGACATCATTCCCCCCCCTTACCATATTTTTAGAACGTCATTCCCCCCCCCCCCTTTTTTTGTATTTCCTCCCTAAAAATTTCCCCCTGCCCCTACACAGTATACGTAATAATTGAAGCTAAATTTAATAGCACATACTAAAACAAGTCTAGACATGTAAATAAAATGTGATTTGCGGATCTACTTACGTTATAAAATGAATTTCAGAAGGGTGATTCGTACAGAAGCGTAAAGTATGAAAGGAAAAACAAGATCAAGTAATCGGTTCTTGTATTAACGCGATCTTAAAATAATCATCTTCATTCTCCCCCTGGAAACCCCAAAATTCCCCCCCTGGGGATTCCGCACCGGTTGAGAACCACTGCTCTAATAGAATATTGCCCCGACCCCCCCCCCTCCCCCAAGAAAAAAAATTGTT
>JACEFZ010007253.1:435000-457500 GCA_014155875.1 Cepaea nemoralis | reverse complement strand
CATGTTATATTACACACAACACATTAGCATATACATTTCAAATTATGGCCCTTTGTGTGAAAATGTCATAACAATAAATGAAAGGGGAATAATTTTAACATTAGTGAAACACAATAATTTACAATAACTATTTAATTTTCTTAGTGTCATTGCTTGACGTTTCTTCATATTAACGAGAAAAAGTCGGTAATATGAATACGTTAATCAAGATATGATTCTAAGATTACATTAGAGCAATAAATAAACACACAATTCGTGTATTCAATTTTATAGAATCCTAAACATTTTAGAATCGTCAAAACTTTTTAATCTTTTATATGTTGTCTGCTATTTTTGTTCTAAATTTCTAATTAATCCGGAAGTACACACGAGCTCTAAAATCAGCTGATGGTAAAGCTTATAGAACACACCTGTTCCGGTTTGATGTAGTTTAAGGAAGGTACACTGTTCTCAAAGTTCGTGTTGAATGTTGTTACACAATCTTCTGGATTACGATCGAATGTTCATGTGTTAGATGTTTCAGTCGAACATTAAAGATTTCGGTTCACTGCAGAGGTGTAGAAAAGTCGTCACTGTTCAGTTTTTACTTTCACACTCGTCATTAAAATGTTCCTGGAAGATTCAACACGAAGTTATCACTGTCACGTTGGATAATTCGCTTCAGGTAAGTGCGAATGTGACACTGTTCTTGTACTTAATATATACAGTTAATAAAGTTCGCTTTCTACCACATACTGCACATTTATACACGACAATCATTACATGAACTAGTAAAATAAGAACACTATATATAACGGGAGTAATCCCTATCACAATATTGTAGACATTACACAGCTTTTCGTGAATGAAAAAAAAACACTATTCACTGCTAAATGGCTGTGTCGGTCTGAGTGTATTTCTACATACTGCACTCAGACATTGGTGCTCACTGGGTCGGTCGGACAACGTGACAAAAGATCGGCAATTGAATTGGTTCTGCCTGGGATATGTCGAACCTCAAAGCTATAATCTTGAAGTTTCAGAGACCAGCGCGCTATCATATGGTTCGATGGCACACCTGAATTCATCCATCGTAAGGGGCTGCTGTCCGATTCTACGATGAAATGGCGTCCTAGAAGAAATCTAGACAATTTGGTGATACCTACTACTAAAGCTAGGGCTTCCAATTGAGGAATGGACCATGCCCGCTCTCGGGCCTTCAATTTCCTGGATACAAAATAAATTGGGTGGAGAATGTTGTTATACTCCTGCAACAGGACTGCTCCAATCGCCACGGAGCTAGCATCTGTGCGTAATCTGAAAGGTAAACGGATATCGGGTAATTTAAGGATAAGATTATGTTTATTCTTATCGGAAAAACATGATAGCACTTTATGAAATGCGATTTTTAGGCATTGATCGTGTACAATTTTCTCAGGTTTATCCTTTGTTAGTAAATTAGTAAATACCTCGGTCAGTTCCGAAAAATCAGGAATAAATTGCCTATAGTAATTGATTAGGCCCAGCAAACTTCTGACTTCTTTTTTAGTAGTCGGAAGTGAGAGTTTTAGTATCTTGGACACAATTTTATCGTCTGTCGTGACAAAGCCGTTGGATATTTTATAGCCCAAGAATGATATTTCCTGGTAGGCTATGTCTACTTTTGCAGGCTTCACTGTCAGTCCGTGCTGTCTGATCCGTTCAAATGTCTGGTCTAATGTCTCAATGTGCTTCCGTCATTGTCTCTGTGTGAACAGCATATGTCGTCAATATAGCAGATTATGTTAGGAATGTCTCTTAGAAGTAGTCGTGTCATACGTACGAATGTGGCTGGGGCGTTAACAAGCCCAAATGGAAGTTTGCACCATTCGTACAGTCCCCAAGGTGTGGCGAAAGCTGTCAGATGTCTGCTCTGTTCGTCTACAGCAATCTGCCAGTAACCTTTAACCATGTCTACAGTCGTAAAGAACCTAGCGTCTGTCAGTTCTGTCAGAAGATCGTCAGTGTTTGCCATAGGCTCAAGATCTAGAACAGTTATTTTATTCAGTTTTCGGTAGTCGATGCACAGTCTTATTGTATTGTCCTTTTTGCGTACTATGACCATGGGAGATGAGTAGTCTGATTGGGATCGTCTTATGATGTTATTTTTCTCTAAGTTGATGATTTCTTGATGTAACTGTTCTTTGTAATGTAATGGGATGGTGTATGGTCTGCATCTAATGGGTGTGTTTGATGTGAGTGCGATGTGATGCTGTATTAATTCTGTTTGTCCTGGGTTGTTGGAAAAGATGGTGTTGTACTGTTGTATAAGTTGTTTGCACCTGTCTGTGTCTGCTTGAGTTAAATTTGGGTTGATTTTGATCTCCTTCAAGCAGTCTGTCGTGTCTAATGCAGGTGTTGGAATTTCGTCACTAGCATCGTCGTCTTCGTGATCTATTATCACTGTACAAGCTGTTGTATCGTCTTGTTCGTCGTCTCTGTGGTGGTATGGTCTTAGCATATTTATGTGAAATATTTTGTGTTTGTTTTTTATAAGGATCTCGTAGTCTACAGGTGAAATCTGTCTTGTCACTTTAAAAGGTCCCTGCCAAGAATCAGTCAGAAGGTGTCTGTCACTAGGTAGCAGAAGAAGAATGTCCTGTCCAGGTGTCAATGTTATTGTCCTGTTTCCTTTGTCAGCATACTGTCTATAAGTAGCACCAGATAGTTTTAGTGCATTCTTTGCAATAACACAAGATTTGATGATTCTTTCACGCAATGATGTCACATATAAGTATGATGATATGGGTTTAAGTACTGGTGTAGAGTCAGTTAACATTTGGTGGTAAATGGTCAATGGGCCACGTGGTTTGGCACCATAGATAAGTTCAAAAGGAGAGAAACCGGTACTAGCATGTGGTACCTCGCGATAAGCAAAAAGAATAGCTGGTAGATATACATCCCAGTTGTTGGGGTGTTCTTGCGTTACTTTTGCAAGCATGTGCTTAAGATCCCCGTTAAATTTTTCTATCACTCCGCTACTGTGAGGATGGTAGGGGGAATTGAAACACTGCTTAACTCCCAGCATTTTGGTGAAAGCTTGGGTGGATGCGGCAATAAACTGAGTGCCCCTATCAGATTGGATAGTATCTGGAAACCCTATCCTAGAAAAAATATGGAAGAACACTTCCATTATTTCATTGGCAGTTATGTTCTTTAACGGAATAGCTTCTGGCCAGCGACTACATTGATCAATGACCGTTAGAATAAATTTATTCCCTCTAGTTGTTGTATGACTGAAGAGGGCCCACTATGTCAACCGATAGCTTTTCAAAAGGTCGACTGGCTAAGTCGGTAACTTGTAACTTTGCCTGTGGGTGTTTACCTTTTTTAACCAAGTTTCTGGCAGGTGTCACAACTTCTGCAATATTCTTTAATGTCATTGCAAAATTTTGGCCAGTGAAATTGTGTCAATAACCTTGATCTGGTCTTAACGTATGCCATATGTCCTGCAAGAGGTATATCGTGTGCAAGATGTAAGGCTTGCTTGCGATAACTAGTTGGCAAAACAGTTTGCTCTGTGGTATCGTCACCTCTGGTGTAATACCTGGTGAGTATGTCATTTTTCAAAGCAAAATGCCATTTTGCATTCTTGGTTACTTTTGGCTTTCGGCCGATCAGGTCAAAGTATTTTGACAATGAAGGATCAGCTTTTTGGGCTGTTACAAATGCTTCCTTCATGGTGTTAGTAGGTTAGTGAAACTGGGCTGAGCAATTGTATCGCCTCAGTTTGATTTACTTCATCTTGCACTCTAGCAGTAGCTCTTGTTACTGCGTTCACACACTCAATGATATCAGATGATGATGATGGAACAATAGTTTCAATGATGTCATGAGAACTTAGTGCTACATTAGCTACATTAAAATCAATAGGTGGTGTGATACTTTCAATGATGACATTTGATGGTGATGTTATGGTATCATCATTACATGAAGATGTTATGTCATGAGGTTTATCATTTACCTCAGGTAAATTACCAATAATTATATCACAAACTGGACTGGTTAGTGCAGCGCACTTTACTTTCCCAGTGAGGAAAGGTGTCTCAATATATGCCCATGCTAATGGGTATCTCTCAATATTGCCTGAGAATGTTCTACATGTTACGTGCCTGCCTGTGTAATCTGTAGGCAATATGAACGTTCTTTTCAGGCCAATGATTGTACTTCCTGTGTCACGAAGGACTGTAGCATCTTTGCCATTTACATATCCGTGATGGATGTTTATTCTGCCCTTTGAACCTATTACCGAATTAGCTTCTTCATTGGCAATAGGGATGCTATGACCGCATTTTAAAATACCATCTTCAAAGAAAGTATTACAAACATAGCATTTGTTTGCGCTGTATATGTCAAACGCCTGTGCTGAGTTCACAGGATGTTTCTCTGGCTCTTCTTCTTCAGACGTGGAATTGTCATCTAAGGCGGCACCTGCTTTTTTTGTCATCTGCCTGCCCTCACAATCCCTCCGATGGTGTCCGAACGCCTTACAGAGAAAACATTTAGTCAACCCTTTAAAGATTTCACGCTCATGATTTCGTTGATTTAGCCTGTGTTGTAAGTAAGTCTTGTAGCGAGGGTTTTTATCACACATCTCATTCGGATGATGAGAATTATTACAATACCCGCACTGATAAAACTTCTCAGAGGTAGGCTTACGAAATTTCTGCCTACTGTAGGGTTGTTTGTCATAATTAGCCGCTGCTACAAAGTTAATGTTAGTATCTTCAGTAGCAAAGCAATCTTTGTTGGCTGTGTAGTAAGCCGAACCTCGTCTTTCAATTTCATCCACACTAGAGCATTCATTCTCTAACAAAAATTTAGCAAAGGCTGAAGGAATAGATGACACAATTTTGTCTCTAATGATTAGATCTTCCAATCTCTGATAACTTTTTTCAATTTTGGCTGCTGATGTCCATTTGGTGAAAATATCTCGGACTAAGCAGAGGTAGTCAGAGAACGTTTGAGTCGGTTTTGGGCTCAATTTACTGAACTGTTCTCTGTAACCTGCCTCATCTAACATAAAATGTGCCATAATCTTAGATTTCAGATAATGGTAATCTTTTCTGAGGTCTTTGGGGATGGTTTCAATAACTTTAAGAGGTTCCCCTGACAAACTCCTCATGTACACAATATTCCATTCAGACAGTGGAACTTGATAATGTTCCATTAAAGTTTCAAAATTCTGGGTAAAGGCTGCGATGCAGTCACCCGAGGTATAATTACGTACAATACCTTGATATTTCTTATACTGGTTTTCTTTCTCCAGTCTCTCAGATTTCTTATACTCTTTGTTAATCGCAGTCTCAGTGTCAAGTTGTTTCATCTTCAACTGTAACTCCAGTTCTTCTCTTTTACTCTGAGCTGCTATTTCTGCCTTTTTCAACTCACTATCTATCTCAGCTTGCTTTGTCTTTTCAGACAATTCTGCTTGCTTTAAGGCTGTTTCTGCCTCTACTTGCTTGGCAGTTCTTTCTGCTTCTGCCTGCTTAAGAGCTCTTTCAGCTGCTCTTTCTTCGCGTTCACAGTATTCAGAGTATTTCTTCTCACTCCACTGTGTTAATTCATCACCATGTAACTGTAATTTTATCCCCATATCAATGAAATCAAATAATGAAGACATGATGGAAAAATGTCAATGAAATACCAGCCACACACAATATGTTATAAGTGGTTAGTAATCAACAAGTTACAATCTGTTTATATGGACGATATGTGCCTAAAAATGCATTTTTAAAGTATACGAAAAGGAAAAAGTATACTCAAGTGCCCTGGATGCGGTGAAGAACGGTTGAAAATCGGGCTAGGAACTGTAGGGTCGCTACTTCGAATCGCAAATGACCTCTACGGCAAGGTTTCGGATGGTACGGAAAAACCTGCTTTTATTTTGGAAGAAGATAAATTAGCGTCTATTTGTTGGTGTGTGCCTGCTTGTCACTAAGTGTTGATTAGGTTTGTATGGCGTTGAGTGTAATTGTATGTCGTAAGTTTGTCCGTCAACAGTTTTTTTTACAATACACGTACTTTCTTTCCAAACACTTTTTGCGTTCCACAAACTCAATTCACAAAGACAATCTACAAGTATCTTAACACTCTACAACATTGATGACACATCACTTACATCAAGATGACATTCAGTAAGGACATAGACATCAAGTTTACAAGATGGCGACAAGGTCAAAATGGCGACAAGATCACAATGTCGACAAGGTCAAAACGGTGACAAGTTTCACAAATCACAAATGTTTTACACGCTTACAGGATCAAACAGAATGTATGCATTGTACGTTTACAAATGATCTTACACATGTTTAGGTAATGTAGTAACAATCAAAATGAGCCTTCCATGATCACATTTAAGTTTAAATCTAATGAAATTAAACGTTCAACAAGGACAAGCTATTCACGTTCAAATGTAACTAAATTAAAGCTGGACGAGCCCTCCACGTTCACACATGTCAGGGTCTTAAACTTGGCTCGCTTTCCTAACAAGTGTGAGACAATACAACTACAACGTGATTTGACGTAAGACTCAACGACACATCGTTCGATGGATTTATTAACGTATCAAATACAGAACGATGATCACAAATATATATAATGGATACTTTACAACTTACATCCACAATACAGTTCACAAGTCTGACTCGCAAGATGTCCAGACACTCGCCTTTCAATACAGAAACGATACAACGCCTTTCTCTCAATCACACGTCCGTCCTGTACCGTGTCCCCAGAGCTGTCTGGACCTGGTTTGCAACTTGCCTCCTGCCTGACGTGGCGTCACGTGGCAGGCGTGCGTCTTGCGTTGGCGGCCTGACCGCTGGTCAGCCAGCGATCTCGCAGGCCGGTAACTCATTCGCCTGGCGGCGCAACGAAGTGGTTGCATCCCTTACTGGGAGCTAAGTCGCCTGGCGGTCGTAACGATGTCCCTGCATCGCTGTCCACTGTCGGACTCTGACAGTATGTATGTATGTATGTATGTATGTATGTATGTATGTATGTATGTATGTATGTATGTATGTATGTATGTATGTATGTATGTATGTATGTATGTATGAATGTATGTATGTATGTATGTATGTATTTATGTATGTGTGTATGTATGTGTGTGTGTGTATGTATGTGTGTATGTATATGTGTGTGTATGTGTGTATGTGTGTGTGTGTGCGTGCGTGCGTGCGTGCGTGCGTGCGTATGTGTGTGTGTGTATGTATGTATGTATGTATGTATGTATGTATGTATGTATGTATGTATGTATGTATGTATGTATGTATGCATGCATGCATGCATGCATGCATGCATGCATGCATGCATGCATGCATGCATGCATGTATGTATGTATGTATGTATGTATGTATGTATGTATGTATGTATGTATGTATGTATGTATGCCAACATTGCTGCTTTTATAATGACAGTTTTGATTTTATTGCATAATGCTTTTGATAGTTTCATTACAGCAAGTTAAACTGACTTGAGCTGTATTGTGTGAGCTAGGTCTTTTAAAGATGTTACGCGCAATATATGTTCTTATGTGTACAGTGGCATGTTTGTTTTTATAACCGTACTAGCTGACCCGGCCCGGCTTCGCCCAGACCTTGGTGGAGAGCATCTCATTTAATTCATATAAGTAGTCATATAAGTTCTCGTTCCCGTTACCGACAATCTGTCTGTCTGTCTGTCTATCTGTCTGTCTGTCTGTCTGACCCGGCCCGGCTTCGCCCTGACCCTGATGGGGAGCATCTCATTTAATTCATATGAGTAGTCATATAAGTTCCCGTTCCCGAATATCTATCTGTCTGTCTGTCCGACCCGGCCCGGCATCGCCCAACTCCTGGTGGGGAGCATCTCATTTAATTCATATAAGTAGTCATATAAGTTCCCGTTCCCGACTGTCTGTCTGTCTGTCTGTCTATCTGTCTGTCTGTCTGTCTGTCTGACCCGGCCCAGCCCATGGTGGAGAGCATCTCATTTAAATCATATAAGTAGTCATATAAGATCCCGTTCCCGACTATCTGTCTGTCTGTCTTGGGTAAATGGAGGAGGGAGGAGGAAGAGGGAGGTGGAGGAGGGAAGAGGAGGGAGCAGGAGGGAGCAGGAGACAGGATGAATATGGAGGGATAGGAGGGAGGAGGAGGGATTAGGAAGAGGAGGGAGGAGTAGGGTGGAAGAGGAAGGGGAGGAGGAGGGAGGAGGAAGAGGGAGAAGGAGGGAGGAGGAGAACGCAGGAGGAGGAGGGAGGAGGAGAGGGGAGGGAGGAGGAGGGAGAGGGAGGAGGAGGGAGAGGGAGGAGGAGGGAGTAGGAGGAGGGAGGAGGCGGAGGGAGCAGGAAGAGGGAGGAAGAGGGAGGAGAAAGAGGGAGAAGGAGGAGGGAGGAGGGAGGAGAAGGAGGAGGGAGGAGAAAGACGGAGGAGGAGGGAGAAGGAGGGAGGAGGAGAACGCAGGAGGAGGAGGGAGAAGGAGGAGGAGAGGGAGGAGGAGGGAGGAGGAGGAGAGAGTGGGAGGAGGGAGGAGGCGGAGGGAGAAGGAAGAGGGAGGAAGAGACAGGAGGAAGAGGGAGGAGAAGGAGGGAAGAGGATGAGGGGGAGGAGGAGGAAGATGGAGGAGGAGGAATGTGAAGGGAGGAGGAGGGAGGAGGTAGAGGGAGGAGGAGGAGGAGGGAGGAGGAGAGAGGAAGAGGAGAGAGGAGGAGGAGAGAGGAGGAGGAGGGAGGAGCAGGAGGGATGATTAGGAGGGAGGAGGAGGAAGAGGGAGGAGGAGGAATGTGAAGGGAGGAGGAGGGAGGAGGTAGAGGGAGGAGAAGGAGGGAGGAGGAGAATGGAGGAGGAAGGATGAGGAGGAGAGAGAGGAGGAGGAAGGAGGAGGGGGAGGACGGGGAGGAGGAGAGAGGAAGAAGGAGGAAGGAGGAGGAGGGATGAGGGGGAGGAGGGAGGGGTAGGAGGGGGAAGAGGAGAAGGGAGAACAAGGGAGGAGGAGGGCGAAGGAGTAAGGAAGAGGAGGGCGAGGAGGTAGGAGGAGGGAGGAGGAGGAGGAAGAGGGAGGAGGAGGGAGGAGGAAGAGAGTGGAGGAGGGAGGAGGAGGGAGGAAGAGATAGGCGGAGAGAGGAGGAGGGAGGAGGAGGAGTAGGGAGGAATAGGAGGGAGGAGGAGGGAGGAGGAGGGATTAAGAGAAGGAGGGGGAAAGGGGAGAAGGAGGAGGGAGGAGGAGGGAGGAGGAGGAAGAGGGATGAGGAGGGAGGAGGAAGGAGGAAGAAGGAGGAGGAGGGAGGAGGAGGAGGAGGGAGGAGGAGGGAAGAGGAGGGAGGAGGGTGAAGGAGGAGGAGGAGGGAGGAGGAGGAGGGAGGAGGGTGAAGGAGGAGGAGGAGGAGGAAGAGGGAGGAGGGAGGGGGAGGAGGAGGAAGAAGGAGGAGGAGGGAGGAGGGAGGAGAACGCAGGTGGGGGAAGAGGAGGAGGGAGGAGGGAGAGGGAGGAGGAGGGAGGAGGAGGAGAGAGGAGGAGGAGTGAGAAGGAGGAGGGAGGAAGAGTAGAACGTTCGATTACGGTTCTCAGTATATACACAGCATTTACTGTACCCTTGCCTACTACAAACCCACATTGTTCTTCAATGAACCAGTGGACATTATTAATTCAAAGTCATGCTTTTTGGACTCAGCAATGCACCAAGTGTGTTTACTCGCATGATGAGGACTTTACTTGATCATTTAAAGGATCCGTCCATCATCTCATTCATGGATGATATTCTGATTTCCAGTGACAGTTTGGATGACCATTTACAATCCTTGGAACGAGTTTTCAATAGGCTCAAGGAAGCAGGGCTTACAGCTCGCCCAACCAAGTGCATGATCGGTTACCAGACTCTGGAATTTCTAGGTCACACCATCACTCCAGGACACATTGTTCCAGAGAAAAAAAAAACCTGGAGAAAATCAGATGTGCTCCAAGGCCACAAACGAAGAAGGATGTGCGATCTTTTCTCTCGTTGTGTGGGTTCTACCACACATTTATCCCACATTTCACGGAACTGGGAGCTCCATTAACAGAAACCTTGAAAAAAAGGATTCCCAGACCAAATAGTTTGGACACCAGAATGTGAGAGTGCCTACAGTCAGTTGAAGGAGGCCTTGGTCAGCAAACCTGTGTTACAGCTCCCGGACCTTTCCAAACCATTTGTGTTGAGAACGGATGCAAGTGGGATTGGGGCAGCTTTGTTACAGGAAGGAAAAGACGATGCTTCAGTTTTGAAACCAGTGGCATACTCAAGCAAGAAGCTTCTCCCGGCTGAGAGGAATTATTCGACCGTTGAGAGGGGCCGTATGGGCCGTACAAAAATTCCAGCCTTATTTGTATGGAGTTCAGTTTCGAGTTCAGTCGGATCATCAACCCTTGATATTCCTGGCCACTTCTCAGAAGCTCAACGCTCGTTTGATGCGGTGGTCGTTGCTACTTCAGCCATACCACTTTACAGTAGAGTATATACCTGGAAGGGAAAATGTTGGAGTTGATTTCCTGTCTACACATCCAGCTCCTGAGGAAGAGGAATAGATCATCTGGATCGAACCTCCAAGAAGAAAGAGTTGTTGCGGACTACTCTCTTAGGAGGGGGCCTATGTTGCGAGTTAAATAAACTTGTTAGTTGCGTTCAATGACAGCCAAGCCCGACATTGGTCTGCAAACACAATAGACCCTGTGTTGTTGAACAGACTGAGAAAATACGTCGTTGAAACTGTCTACACCTGGTCAGCATTTGTGTATGAGATCAAAGTGAGTCACGTCACGATGTCTACACATGGTCGACAGTTTGTTGACAGGTTGTTGTTCGAGAGACGTGCACTGGCGTCATCTGTCTGCAGGGCGGGAATCGGCCGTTGAAAGTGATGGACAGAATGTCTGCCAGAGGTCGGAAGGATTCTGTCATATGGGGGGAAAGGTCTCTGACTCACAGACAGCCAGGATCTTTGTTGTATGAGACAAAGAATTTCCAGATGAAAGTGAACTTGACAGCGAATTGACTCTGGTTAGTCTAGAAACAGGGGGACAAAGCCAGATTCTGGACTGATTGGCGTCTGGACTTTTTGGTGACGTCACTCAAGCACCCATATAAACCCCAGTGCGGTAATCAAGTGGAGGGAGTCGAGAAAAACATTCTGAAGTGTTAGGATCGGTGCATTATTCTGAGTTGTGTTACATGAGTGAAACTATAATGTCTAAGTGGTGATAGTTTTCCGCGGACATAGATCCAATCTGATTGCATAGTTTCTCGAGTGGCAACCAAAATAAGCATATGGTAGGCTATTTATAATATCTAATTTAAAGTATGATTAGGAATGGAGTACAGTGCTGTGCGGTGATTTAATGTATTATAGGTGCAGTGATATAATGTATTATGATTAGTGATAGAATGTTCTATTAGTGCGGTGCTAGAAAGTATCATAGGAGCGTCGGCACTGGTATCCTATTGTGTGGCTTCAACTAGCTTGTGTGATATATCATTTTATTCGGGGAGTTGAGGACAATGTAGTGAAATAATAATTAGAGAGATTAAAGATGGTAGAGAGGGGGAAGAGGTATGTGAAATGGTAGGATCTTCCAGTAGGGCATCTGCTGGATTTCTACCCGTTCCTTTATTGTTTCCTGGTGTTGCCATGTCTGAGATCATATGATTGAGTTATTTGGCCGTTTGACAGAGATCGGATCTCTGTTATAGATCTGAGTGCTGTTATTGGCCTACACTTACTTAATTCCGGCCAGGACTGAGTTGCCCTCACCATAGTATTCTCTACTCTACAGGTTCCATTTACAGTTCTCCTTGAGTGTTCCACGTGAGTGTGAGATGATTTATTACGAAGAAGCAGTTCAAAGTTTTATGCAATGATGGCTCATGGAAAGAAGACAGAGGTTGCTGAGAGGTTTTTACACGGGGCTCAGAACCTAGTTGTTCCGCAGAAACCTGGCTTCTGCTGAGCAGGATTTAAGGAACATAAGTATTGCGTTTAATGAGTGATAAGCTTCATCACCAAAGATTAATAACTCGCATACTAAGGATATATATATATATATATATATATATATATATATATATATATATATATATATATATATATATATATATATATATATATATATATATATATATATATATATATATACATCTACCTAACAAACATTAATAGGTTGTGTTCTAAAAGAGGGGCAAAATGTTATAATCAGAGACTTATGAACATTAGATTTTCCCCAAGTGACATTTCAGTTAATTGGAAGATTATCAGTTCAACAAACATTATGAAACAGAGTAACTTCACCGTGTGGTAGAGTGAAGACCAAGATCAACAGTGTCTATCGGATGACCAGCATCCTGTTTGTTCGAGTGATTGGAGAAAGTTGTCATGTGGACGGAGAACCATCTTCTGGGTGAGGTTCACTGTCCGGAATAAATGGTGCTGTTGTGTGCTAAGCACTATGATGTTACAGACTTTGCTTCTAAATCACTGGTCTACCATTAGAATATTCGACACACATTCTACACCTTATACACACATACACACTTCTCCTACATATACTCTTTGCTTTAATAAATTTCTTGTTTTTTTTTATTTGTTGAAGCTAGAGTTGTCAAGTATGTTATGTTGGGGAAGAATGAGAGGGGGCATGATCCAGGGGTGAGTAAGAGTGAGAGGAAGGTGTCTTCAGATTGAAGGAGTGTGTGGACGGAGTCTGCTGGATATCTCCAGGATAGAGATATTGGATAAAAAAAATAATGTGGGTGTTGATTCCCTTCACTCCAGGGACGACACTAAAGTGGTAAAGAAGAACAAGTAACTAATACGACATTCATTCTTTACACACACGACAATGACCTTGAATAGTATCTTGTTATGTGGCTCATTAATCTAATAGTTCTGTAATCCTCTCACTCAACATCTCTTGGCTTCTTCGGTAGTGTGATGAAAATGGGTGTTTTAAAGTCCTTGGGGATGTTCCCAGTATTATAATATATCATTACATAATTATGTGATAGTTTCAATGCCAAAGCTAGATAAGGATTTTATCATCTCTGTTGTTATCTTGTCAGGACCTTCCCTTCTTTCATCTTTTTAATAGCCTTTTCTACTTCAGCCGTTAGTATTTTTGGTCCATCTTGAGTATTATACAATGTTGGTCTATTGACCCTGTTGTCCCAGAATAAATCTTCTGTGTACTCTGTCCATCTTTTTATTATGTCAGTGTTATTAATTATAATTTCTAAATTTTTTCCTCTGATACAACCGTTTCCCGTTATATTATTTTTCTTCTGTGTAAGTCTATTTATATGTTCATGTAATTCTTTCGATTTGTGTTTTATTTCCAGATCCTCCATTTCTTTGCAACGTTTCTGCAGCCACTCTTCTTTGGCAACTCTGCACATGTGACTTATTTCTCTGTCTATTACTATATACTCTGGAGTGTTCTTTGCTTTCTTTCTTTGAGACATTTTACTCAATATTTCATCAGTTATCCATAATTGGTTTTTCTTATTAATTTTCACTGACAATGTGGTATTTGCTGTCTGAATACTGGTTTTTATGCTTTCCCATTTTGTATTAATTTTATCCTCGGGATTTTCATGTCGATATTGCTCCATACTTTTAATGATTACTCCATCATATCTATTTTTGACTTCAACTAGATATAGTTGTCTTATTTCTGGTTGTTTCACTGCCGATATATCTACTTGTGGTGTCTTCGATTTCCGTATTCCTGGGTTTTTAAGTTTTATTTGTAATTTTAATACTACAGGATTATGGTCAGAGTTGATTTCAGCACAAGGGTATGTTTTGGCATTTTTAACATTGTTTTGAAATCTATTTCTAAACATAATGTAGTCAATTTGGTTTCCCTGTTCTATCTCCAGGGGCTTTTCCATGCATACAGTTTCCTAGGGTTATGTTGAAAGAATGTGTTGCAAACAATAAGATTGTTTTCTTTATAGAACTGTATCAACCGGTCTCCTCTGTCGTTTCTGTTTCCCATACCATATTGCCCTACTATCTGCTTATATTTATTTTTTCCGACTTTTGCGTTCATGTCTGAGTCAGAATCCACTAATATTTTTCTCTAAATCTCGTTTTACTAAAATTCCTACTCCTCTCTCGTGATGATCTTCTCCTGAATTAATGAATACGTAATCTTCTCTCCTTATATAACTTGTGTCTGTCCATCTTGTTTCAGATACGCCTAAGATATCCAAGTTCATGTTTTTTGCCTCTGCAATAAGCTTATCAAACGTCCCTGCTTCCACGTACCAATTCTTAGACTTCTCCTTCTACTTTTCAGGTAGGTATTGTCAGAATGCACCCTTTCAAAAGAATTTCGGAAGCAGTCGTCATTATGCACTTCCTTATTCACTATAGGATTTGTCTCTTCCCTGTGAATATTTACAACAGGCTCATCTCCAGGGGGCCAAGAATTACCTGTATCGCTTTTTTCTTGTTGTTGAATTACCATTGCTGTCTTTGGGATATTACATGGTGAGGTCCCAATCTCTTCCACGATGGCCAGCCATGTTCACTGTCTTGTCCTGAACATGCCACATGTGTGCCACACACTCTGCTGTTTCGCTTTCGAAGCCGCTGATCTATTTAGAATCATCCGCCTTCTCCACCATCCCAGTCATTGTGTGCTAGAAATGGACATTCCCTTAGTAGGATATTACCTCTACTTCACTCATGTAGTTTAGCCAGTCAGCCAAGACTGTTGCCCGTGGTGTGGCTACCGCCGTACACAAGCGGTATTCGTGGAGCAATACATGAGCTAGGTAAAGAGATGGGAACCAAATAGGATCCTGGTCTATCCCTTGGGATATGGCTGCCACTCACCGTGAGGTACTACCCCTCTCTCTTACTCTACTCCATACATACACTATAATATATATATATATATATATATATATATATATATTATCTATATATATATATATATATATATCTATATTATATATATATATATATATGACCAAACGTAATCTCTTAAACTAACATTCTGTTCCGAGAATAGCAAGAAGACATTCTGGTGATTTATCTGTTATGATCAAACGATACATGTCGCCTGCATTACATATATGACGAGAACTGGTCCACCACAGAGTCAAACTGGTCAAAATCCCCACCACAGTTGCGGTTTGCCTCTGCCTCATAAGTTGTGTACAAGTAATATACGTCTGCAGTTTCGATTTCTAGCAAGTTATATATGTCTATTTATATTGTTGCGTACGTCTTTCCCCCATACAATGACATTTGTAAATGCATTTCTGCATTGGTTTCTCTGTATTTCTTTTACATATCATAAATATGTGTAAATGCGACTAGAAATACCCACAGTGCCTTTAGAGATCTCGAAAAACTCAAGAACGTGTGTGCTTGTACCGCACCTTTAAATTCAGTGCTATCGACGTTCGGGTCGACGATGCCATTGAGTTTTCGAATTTACAGGTGTGGTTAATGTTGGGACTTTCATTCGATCCGGTAAAGGTGTCATCCAGGGTTGCCATTCTAGATGTTTTACATCCAGATCTAAGATGTCGTTTTCTGACGTTTGGATGTTAGATGTAATTTTACATGTTTTTCATTCGGAGTTAGATATTTTATAGATTTGACTTTACTTTCGGTGTCATTTAATTATTACTATCTAAAACATTTATTACCCATGTTTTGTTTGGTCTGGACGGGCGTAAATTATGGTAACTGCCATTATTTAAACTTTGAACTGACTTGGGTCAACGCTCAACAGTCTGGCAATTCCCCTGTGATGAGTAAAAGCGAGCATATATCACAGTAACATTATTTGAACTGTATATTCACTGTGTTGCGAATTATTGCTGTAATGCCGACTTTGTGATTCTCTTTCATTTGATTTTTAAAAAAAATAATTGCTCACCTGCATATGTGTCTTCCACTTTGAACAAATCTTTCACCATGCCAAAAGTAAAGCTACATGAACAGCAATTTCCGAAAGAGTGGTTGCAGGATGACATAATTAAAGACTGGGTGATGGCACTTCATGGAGATGCGACAAAGGCTCGTTGTAAGTATTGCAAATGCGAAATGAAAGCGAAAATACAAGACTTGAAGGATCATACAGAGACTAAAAACATTTTAAAAATGCAGTGAGATTTAGGGATATAACACCGTTGACATCTGTTTTCGAAACTATACAAAGTAAAGAATCATCAAAAGTTGAAGTATCTGTCGCAATGTTTTTAAGTTGTCATTGTGCAATTGCGAACTGTGACCATTTGACTGATGTGTTTAAAAACACTATTTCTGACAGTAAAGTTCTAAATGACATAAACACGCATCGGAACAAGTGTACAAATATTATAAGAAATACTTTGTTTTCTAACTTTGAAGAAGATTTGATCAGTGATATTTCTACAAATAAATATCGTTTATTATTAGACGAATCCAATGACATTTCTGTTCTGAAAGTGCTTGGTGTATGTGTTATATATTATAGCAACAGCAAAGACAAAGTAGTTTCTACATTTCTTGGACTAGTTCACTTGGAAAAGTGTGATGCAGAAAGTATAGTTCGGGCACTGAAGAAACATTTGGTCATGAAACATTTAAACTGGAAGAATTTGGCTGCAATTGGTACCGATAAAGCCTCGGTAATGGTTGGTATCAACCATGGCGTTTATGCACAATTGAAGGAAGATATCCCATTTTTAATCCTCTGAAAATGTCTGTGTCATGTCTCATCAGAATGTTTACCAAGGAATTTGGAATTCCTTATCGCTGAAACACATAACTGGTTTTCAAAATCGACTGTCAGACAACAGCAATACAATAATTTATATTAAGCATTAAATGATAGTTTCTCACCACTGACAATTCTGTCATATTGCAAAACTAGATGGTTATCAATTCAACCAATTGTGAACCAATGGTTGGAGTTGAAGACACACTTCGAAATAACAAGACAAAGTGAAAAGTGCTGTATAGCTGAAATACTATATGGAATGTACAGTCGAAGAAAAACAAAATGGCATTCCTTCTCTGTTTACCACACATTCTAAGTGAAGTGCAAAAAGTTAATAAACTGTTTGAAATCTAAAAATGTTGATAAAGTTAAATTACTTGACGATCTCACTTTGCTAATTCACTCAATTGGTAAAAGACTTATATTGACAGCTTCTAAAGCTGATTTGTTCACTTGCACTGTAGAGAGCTATTTGACTCCTAAGCCATACCTGGGATACCAAATCGAATCAAACATTGATGGTTTAAAAACAAAAGGACTGTTACCAGAAAATGAATAGAACAACTTAATAAAGCGCTGTCAAGATTTTCTTGTCTCATTATTCAAGCAATTGAAGCAGAGACTTCTTGAAAATTTAGATGTATTGAAAAATATTTCACTCTTTTCTATTAACAACATACTTCAGCCAGTAAAGGACATACCTAAATATTGTCAAGTTATGAAATTTTTAGGGCTACTGATAAAAGTGTGACGGAAGCAGAATATCAGTTAACCAAAATAAATTTAGTTGACTGGACAAACAAAACATAAACTGAAGCTTTTGGAGTGAAGTAAGACAATTTAAAGATGCCTCAGGTAACAGTCCATTCTGTAAGCTCTTTGAATGCGCGATGTCTGCCATGATACTACCCCATTCAAATGCTGATGTGGAAAGAGTTTTCAGTGACTATGAATTACATACAATGTAAACTAAGAAATAGGATGAAACTTGACCTCTTAAATGCTATCTCTTGACAATAAAATTTGGCCTGATGAGAGTAGGAAAATGCTTCTCAACTTATCAGCTCCTTGATCGTGTATTAAAAGAAACTGGAACAACTAAACTATACCAGAGTCATTTGGAATCTGAAGCTTCAACTTCATCATCCAAGCTACGTTTATCCTGTTTATCCAGACAGACATCAGTGAAAATGAGGATATGATTCTAAAGGGTAAGTAACATCGATATCTATGTAATTTCTTACTTTCTCAATCTAGATGTTTTTTTCCCTAGATGTTTACCAACACAATCTAGATATTTCTAGATGTTGTTTTTTCCGTTTCTGGATGTTTTCTGTCAAAGAAAAGTGGCAACTCTGATGTCATCTAAATGGGGGATGTGTTGCAATGCTTGCCTTCTCCTCTTCAAGACCAGAAACTAAAGGCGTACGCAAGACAAGTACTGGAACTTCCCATTTGCTTGGAAGGAAGTTAAGATGCAATCAGGTTGTGATTCAGTACAGAACATACGGACTGGCTGGAATTAGGCCAAATGTCGTAATGTTTCTGTCCACATATTTCATATATTTCAAAGCCAGTGCATAATATCCAAAATGGAAATAAAGTGGGTGAAATAACAAACATAAGATTGCTGTCCTAAAATGAGAGGTTGAAACATGATACGATGAAGTGGGGTAGTGTGCTGCAAAGAAAATTAATACGAATACCCTTGATATCGACATGGGCAGATTGAGTACCTATGGAATTACTCGAAGTATTGTAACGCAGGTTCAGTTAGCAAATAGCAATTAGTGCTTAGTCGTTTTTTATATAAGCGGGCGTAGCGTAAATGTCGATTGTTGATGATGCTGAGTGTTGTCACAGTGTATGGTTTCTCGCCAGTGGATGCCCTTATGTGTTTATATTTAACTCGTTATCTATAGGTCACAAGCATCATTAGCCGTGTGTAAATTACAAGGTTCACGACTAGTTCCATTGAATCTCTCGAAGCACGTGTCTGCTTTTACATATTTAAAACAGCATTCTCTCTCTCTCTCTCTCTCTCTCTCTCTCTCTCTCTCTCTCTCTCTCTCTCTCTCTCTCTCTCTCTCTCTCTCTCTCTTTTCGGGCCTGTTTACTGATAACGTTTACGGGTCAGCCATTTCGACGATTTGTTTATGTTAACTATAGAACCGTGTTGCATGTCATTTGCAGGATGCTGTGATCAACCGACAGTTGATATTGTAGGTAATTTTACGTTCAATAGTTTGCAATTGCTTTCTGAAAATGAAGTCAGCCTTTAAGCCCAAACAGTCTGTGGGTGGAATGAACCTATTACCCAAGCATCGAAGCACAAGACGTTCACCGCAAGGACCGTTAGCCACTCCGTCATACTGACTTCTCTTCTGAACGTGTGATGCTACGTATGTTTGATTATATATGGAAAAAGTGCACATTATACCGTGGATAAACTAACTATTAGTAACAGTAATAGGCCGTCTGCGTGCCTATGGCATTACTGACGCAGTTCGTATTTCCGCTTACCCGCGTTCGAAGCACAGCTGCGTGCGATTTGGCAGCAGACCGAGTTGTGTTTGGTTTTACCGAATTGATATGGGAGCCGGTCGCTCAGAAAGCAATGGCAAACTACTGAACGTAAACTTGCCAAGACATCAACAACAGCAGTAACATGCGATGTCCAGTTTAAAGGATACACACACACACACACACACACACACACACACACACACACCACACACACACACACAAAACAGTAATAGGCTCACATTGTGGCTCATAGATCGTCTAAGCCTAAAATGGGGTGCTAGGAAATATATTGGGGAAGTACAGGTTGTCGGCCTGGTACTGGCCAAATCACCTACCAAGCTCCGCGTGAATAGGAATATTTTTCTAGCACCATATATACAATGTACTTTAATGCGCGTGAAAAGATTCTTTCTTATTACTCGCTGAAAGTATTTTTTTAGTTGCATATCCTTTACAGGACGTTGCTCACTAACAGTAATAGCCTATAATTAGAATTTCTAATTAGCCATTAATCGACACCCATAAGAACGTTTTTTTTTACTTTGAGTTCCAGGTGTCAACAGTTTCATTAACAGAAGATTCCAGAGAGGATCGGATAATAATGGTTAACTAGAGATAACGGGGAAACATGAACTTTGAATAATGAACAGAAATTGATAATCTGTCTTTAATATTTGCACGGTGAATCAATAAGCCGTGGCCATAGTGTAAAATAATACATAAAGCAAAGCCAGATAACAGTACAAAAACACAAAGAAGTTATAGCGAAAGAAGTTACGGAGAAATACTAGGCAGGACAATTTTTGACAGTTTAAGAGATACAACAGACAGATAACTTATTAGTAATCGAAGAGCCCGGCTTAAAATCAAATAAATCCTGCACAAATTAGGTAGCAATATCCATCATCTTCATCATCATCATCATCATCATCATCATCATCATCAAGTGTCATATTTTTTTCTGGATCAACTCTACCGTTGATATTCCTCCATGCCACCGTCGCGATCCATCCAGCATCATTTCTCTTGGTCTGCCTCTACCTTTCTTCCCTCGATCTTTCCAGTGGTCACAATGTTCTCCAAACCCTCTCTTCTCATCACATGACCCCAAAAAGTTGTTTCTCTCTTTCTTATTGTTGTATATAATGTTCTGGTTTCATTAGTCTCTTTCAGGCATTCGTTGTTAGTTACTTTGACAGTCCAAGGAATCGCAACATTCGTCTCAGGAAACACATCTCTGTTGCTTCCAATCTCTTCCTAATTTGTTCATTTATATTCCAAGATTCACAGCTATACAGCAAATCAGCTTAGCACGCTCTTTCTTACATTCAATGATATTGGCAGCATTATACACAATACAAGAGCAAAGCATTAAACTGATGTGGACATTTTATATTTGATTCGTATACTATGAAAATGCCATTGATACTGTTGATCATCGATGTCTCTTAAAATTGATGAGAGACTACGGAATCCAGCAGAAAATCATTAACTTAATAAGGGAAATACGTATAACTTTGAAATGTAGAGTTCTGTATAGGGGGAGGGCGGGGGAAAGACATATTTACTAAACACAGGAGCGCGAAGTGAATGTCTCTCACACGTTATATTCTGACCGTGTATACACTGGATTATGAAGAAAACAATAACTACGACAAGAAATGACAGAGAAACTTCATGATCCGTACTGTGCTGACTACATCGTAAGCCAGTTCTGCATGCCAGAACAGAAGCACGTATCAACTAAACACAATTGACGGTCGGTCACCTTATAGCACTATGACATTTGCCGAAGTCAAGTAATAGCAAGCTACGCATTTTGATTTTAAAGTCATGTAGCAGGAGTCTGCTGTGATTATGTGAAGTGTTAGAACAGTTATATGTTATAGGCCTAAGTGCACGGATAAATAGGTGATAAGTCTTTGCATTCCATAGCATACGTCCAGAGCTGACATTGAAACCTCGACCGGCCACGCTAATGCACTGACGGCACAACATAACTAACCATTACACCACCCTGTTTGCTAGAATACTCAAATCTGCTGCTGAATACATAATGATATAAGGATAAGATACATGAAGAATGACTAAAATAATTACTAATAAACTACACCCACCCGTTAACTAACTAACTAACTAACTAACTATATATATATATATATATATATATATATATATATATATATATATAAGGAAATCCTTAAACAATATGGAGTGAGTACACATCTAACAAACTTGTGTAGGAGCTTATACATCAACAGTGAATGCACAGTGAGAGCAACTGGAGGACACTCAGAACCCTTCACAATAAGATCCGGAGTACAACAAAGTTGAGTCCTGTCCCCTCTCTTGTCCATAACATATTTAGACACCATATGTACAGAAACGAGCCAAACAGAGACCGCAAGAACACCGTATGACGAGAACACAGAAGAAGAACCATCTGTAAATTACACCATTAGAGAACTCCTGTTTGCGGACGACCAATAAGAAATAGCGAAATCAGAAGCTGAATTACAAGACCACATGAATAATCTAAACGAAATGAGTAGGGAACATAACATGAAAATTAACACAAGCAAAACAGAGGTAATGACTAAAACTAAAGAAGAAGAGACAACAACAATTCACCAAAACGAACATCCCTTGAAACAAGTAAAGAGTTTCAAGTACAAATGGCAAATCAGAATACGAGATCGAAAATAGATGCATTAAGGCAAACCAACTCATTGGACAAATGGCACCAATGCTAAAGAACAAACATGTATCTACTAAGAAAGCACTTTACAATACAATCTTCCTACCAACTTTTATGTTTCCAATGCCAAACCTGGACAATGACAGAAAAAGAGAAAAGAAAGTTTACAAAAGAAATGAGATTCCTGAGAAGAATACTCAATGTATCAAGAAGAGATAAGATCAGAAATAAATAAATCAGGACTAAAGTGTGGGTTAAAGTTTCGCTAGATTTTATTAGAAGGCAGCAGTCAAATGGTTTGGCCATACAAGTAGGTTAGAAACTAACAGTATACCACAACAAACAATGATGTACAGACCAGATAGAAGCAGAGGAAGACGCCGACCACGTAAACGATGGACACAGGAGATAACAGAGTCCATGGGAATTTCGATACACGAAGCCCTTAAGTGGGCACTCTCCCGCTAATTATACTTCACCTCGACACCGAAAGGTACAAGAGGAAAATGATGAAATGAGATA
>JACEFZ010007253.1:375000-430000 GCA_014155875.1 Cepaea nemoralis | reverse complement strand
TCTCTTTCTTTTTCTTCTCTTTCTTTTTCTTCTTCTATATACCATATGTGAATATAACCGTTATAAACGGGCTCTAAGAATATCTTGGATACAGAAAATAACGAATGCACCCATATGACATGATATGAACATTGAAGAAAGTTGGCTACTTAACACGATACAACAAAGACAACTGAAATATTTTGGTCACTTGAAAAGTCATGACAGTTTGGAGTGAACAATAATGGAGGGGTATATTCCTTGGAAGAGAGGAAGAGGAAGGCCAAAGAGAAGATTGGTGTAGGATGTGGCAGATGATGTCCAGATGGGTGTATGGGACACAGGACATATTGCATAGGACCGAGAAGTTTTCCGGAAGATTGTCATGGGAGCGAGGTTCTACAAAGGACATGCTACTGAATGAATAGATTCGTGTGTGTGTGTAGAGTGTGTGTAGATGTGCGTGTGTGTGTGTGTGTGTGTGTGTGTGTAAGTGTGTAGACAGCTTGTGTGTATTATCACGTGATTTGTTAAGCGAAGTAAAAATGAGATCCACACAACACATAACCACGAGGAAGAACACATGAAAGATGGTATCAAGAATAACCTTAGAGAAATGAATACCAGCTTACAAAAGTCATTAGAAAGAGTGCAATAAAGATCTTCGAATCTTAACCTCACACCTCCCAGCAACACTAAACTCTGATATATGGAAGAAGAGAAGAAGAAGATACAACTCATGCCAGGTATATCGGTTGCTGGACATAATGTAAGAAACCTGTGTTGTGAGGATCACATGGTTCTAGTCAGTAGAAATGAAATGCAGTTACAAGAAATGATGGATGTAGTTGCAATAGAAAGTCGAAACAAAAGACTTAGTCTGAATAACAGAAACACAAAAGTAATGATTATTACGAAGAACATGTATACCATAATGCAACATCTATGTGAATTGAACCAATCTGAAACAAGGCAATGTACTGTAATAACAGCATATGGAAGATGTATTAATGAAGTTCACTGTAGAATAGCCCAAGCAAAGGTAGCATTTCACAAGATGAAGAATATTCTCTGCAATTTTTTTTTTTGTTGAGTCATCCCAGTCAACGAAAGGAATTCTTAAGAAGCTATATTGAGACAATGGTGATGAAAGGAAGCGAATTATGGACAATTATCAGACAAGTTCGGAATCATGAGGAAGCTGCGGAGATGTGGTTTTATGAAAGATTGATGAGAACAGGGTGGATGAATGGAAAAGCTAATAGATATGTCGTGAAAGAAGTTAACTCACAAAAAGAACTGGTTACTCGCATCAGAAGCAGACAATCCATATTTTTGGGCATGCTATGAGAAGAGGATTGCTGGAGTATGCCATCACAACGGTTTACACATAAATATTAATTTAACCTTTTAAGGGTCACTAACAAATGTATTATTTGGCGCTCACAGAAGTAGAGGACAGAAGCAGGGATTAGAGGACGCACTAGACAACATATAAAGTGAAGGTTATAGTTACCGATCGGGATTCGAACCTATCACCTCCACATGACGACGGCGCCTCGCTGCAGGAACAAGTGTATTTGAACGAATGACCAAATAAACACCCATAAAGAGTGTCTTCATTAGCTACGTCTATCATAACCATTGTAACAGCAACATATACTCCCAGTTTATTTCCTCTACGTCTAGTGAGCACCAAGCAATACACGTGTATGTATTGATGCAACGTCGTCACAACGGCAATGTAAACACGAAACAGAGGCAGGTGGAGATCAGAGATAAGATGGTGAAGAATTTTACATGATGTTATGTTGCAACATCGGTATCAGAAATGATTCGCATCACAAGAGGCAGAGTGACATGCGGCACGGCATGACAAGAAGTCAGAGATATTTATTCATTGACCTAAAATGGGTACCGCCGGTCTCCCTGGACATAGGAGTTAAGGGCGTTGTTTCGTAATGCCGTATACTCTAGTACGAAACACAGCTACGCGAGATTTGGCAGCGGATCGAGCCGCCCTGGTTACTTACGGAGGTATGTGAGCCGGTAGTTCAGAAAGCAATGGCAAACTACTGAACGTAAAACTCGCCAAGACATCAACAGCAGCTAAAACATGCTGGTGTTGACTGCAATGCCCTGTAAAGGAATAATGGGTAACAGGAAATATTGCAGGCAGTAAAAAGAGCCGGGGAGATATTGTTCACCTCACACATTGTGTTCCTATTAGTCTTAAAAATATGGAACTAGCACCATACATCCCATAACCTTCAAGGGTATTTTACATTTTGCTTCTCAAAAACCTTCTTGTAAGTTAAAATCTTGCCATTCGAGATACTCACCTCAGCTTCTATCGAATATCGCTTGACCTCAAATATATGCGACTAACGAGATATCCTTACTATCCCATATGACATGGATTATAACTTAACTAACTCTAATAACCGCTGGACATCATTTTAATAAAAATATGTAAAGTATGTTCGAGCCAATTTGAAAACAATGATTTTGACTTCCAGGTCAAAAGCGAGGAAAGCGATCCGCAGTTGAGACGGAGTGAGGGTTGGAGAGCCCAAACCCACAACCTAGTAGTCCAGATGAAGAGCTGGCTTCCTAGGGGCCAGCAGGAGTGGGGCTCCGTCAGTTATGAAAAGGGTACAGAGAAGGCAGCAGATCGCCAATGGCATGTTCTTGTACATAGCGAACCGCTGACATGGAGGTGACGAATGAGGCGAACGGCCGGAAAAGAATCTGCCTTCTCACGGCTGAAGGTGCTAGACTAGACTTTGTGTGAGGGTACAAAGAACCTCCTCGAAGGAGGGGTGGCTTGTGAGCAGGCATAATGCGCATGTGTGGGACAAATGTCTCGAAACGTGTACGAATTCACGGCAGAAGGAAGACGTTCGGAGTTATGACCGGATACCCCCCCCCCCCCCCCCCCCCCCCCCCCCCCACCCCCCCCCCTCCTCCCCGTGCTTGTAACGAAGATAACACTTCGGGAAGGGGGACCCCTTCTGACAATTAGAAACCTCGTGTCGCGCTTGCTCCGCGGCGGAATTGTTATCACTGAATAGTCAAATCAGGGAAACATTAGCACATTCCACTAATCGCGAGATCGTTAGTGCCTGAATTGTCAGGGCTATTGATTTGGATTCTTTCTTTTTTATAGTCCATGCCGTACGGGGTTTCTACTATTAATTCTAAGACCATTGTTCTGACTTTCTGTTGCAATTATATTTATTGTTTCTGATAACCGATAAACTCCGTTCGAGGCGACGATTTTTTTAAATTTATTTACTTTATATATATATATATATATATATATATATATATATATATATATATATATATATATATATATATATATATATATATATATATATATATATATATATATATCATGTGCCATGCCGGAAAGCGTGGGCGGTCATGACTCGCCATTTCACTCGATCACCAGTGTCGTGGATCAGCTCAGTGTTCCTGTCTCGTCCATGCCATGTGGCCAAGCCATCCAGATATTTTCCTCTCGGTCCTCCTCTTGGTCTGTTCCCCTCGATCTTGCCAGTTGTCACTAAGTTCTCCAATCCATTTCTTCTCATAACATGTCCAAAACATTTTGACTGTCTACGTCTAATTTCTCTAATCAGTTTACGATGTTCATTTGTCTCCTGTAGTACTTGGTCATTGGTTTTTCTGTCTGTCCATGGTATTCTTTGCATTTTCCTCAGAAACCACATTCTGCTCATTGTCCAAGTTTCACATCCATACAAAAGAACAGGCTCTATGTATCCCCTCAACACTCTTTTTCTCGTTTCAATTGACATCTTTTTATTGGTCAGAATGTTTTTCATCTTGCTAAAGGCTACTTTCGCCATGGCGATTCTTGTTCTCTCTTCAAGGCATCTCCCATCAGATGTTATGACTGCTCCAAGATAATTGTACCGATTCACTTGTTGAAGAATATTTCCATTTACTTGTATATTACATTGTGGCACTTCCTCCTTCCTAGTGACGACCATAACCTGAGTCTTTTTACAATTTAATTCTAACCCCAGTTGCTCACTGTGTACAACAACCGCATCTACTAATTGTTGCAGGCCTGCGCATTGTCTGCAATTAATACTGTATCATCTGCATATCTAATGTTATTGATGTTTCGTCCTCCAATGCTGATTCCATTTATATCCTCTACATTTCTGAAAATATTTTCACTGTATAGTGAAAAAAGATCTGGAGACATCACACATCCCTGCCTAACACCTCTCTTAATTGGCTGATTCTGTCCCACTTCATCATATATATATGTGTAAATTGAACTGGTCTATCAAGCCGCTCAACTAACATAAACGAAAATAAACGACATGATGCGTATTGAGTATATGTTGTTAGCTTAAACCGCTTACCGAAGTCGGTGGTATTGATCTACACGCTTGACCAAACAATGCAACGCAACATGCTTAATGAATGATGTTGCTGAATTTATATTTTTAGACCAATCGGGTATCAACAGCCCATCGAATGCAGGTTGGTCTATTGGAGCCATTAGCATAAACCAATCAGCACCAGAAGTAGAAAAGGGGCTTTTACTGTTACTGTAGTGCTTATTTTATTAGAGACTGCTTCTCTAGTTCTGAAAATCTATCGCCATTGTAGCGAGTAATTTAGCATCACATATTTGTCAGACGGGTGAGAACAGTGCACTACTGTCCATGACACAAGCGGGATGTACATAATGAGGCCGCTAAACCTGTAGCTATCCATTTCAATAGTCCAGACAGCTATGGATCTGACTATCTCGCCATTATTGGAATCCGCTAATGTGTCCGTGCTTCGACTGTTCGCACGCACATTTAGTACAGATTGATCTTTCTCTTAAGCAACTTATCACCTCGGGAGCTAAACCTCTAACACTATTATACATCGAGCTGTATCGGTCCAGTTGTTACCTCACCACCGTCACTCTGTATATAAACACACTTACACATGATAGAGAATCTGTGGTCTAGTGGTAAGACGTTCACACGCCGCACCAGTGGACATAGGTTTGATTCGCAAAAGAACAGAAAATGAAAAATAAAGTGGGGAGGGAGTGTAAGGAATTCAAGTTTTAAAATTCACCTCCAGGTTGACCAAGCATAGTATGGAAGTAGAGTTTGCCAGTGTGATACAAACCTTGTCACCCAACGAGTGACGATAGGTCTTTATAAATATGGGACTTGCACAATATGCCCAGTTTGTAAAAGAATCTTTCACTTACTTACTCATACACTAGATCAGTTCCGCTTGGTTCCCTCATTCGTTTGTCGTTTGATTGCTGTTGTTTCTAATTATTATTGTTTGCATAATAATGCGTTTTATCTAGTAATTATAGCCCGATCATCGCAATGTATACAGCAGTGTCCCTATGCTTTATATGAATCAAAGACAACAAGTGAGATGTCCAGTGTGGTTCCTTATAATGCTCGTACATCAGATGAATTGCAATTGAAGTTCCATTGTGACATGTAAGACAATCAGCCGCGTATTATCATGAGAACGTTGTTAATTATTTTGAAATTTGTTGTAATGTAATACCCGTGTATGGTCCTCTTGTTTCCTGGATTACTGTGTAAGTTTATTTTAAACAAAGCAGTCACAAACACATTGTGTTGCCTTGCACATTTCACTGAATCTTGTGAGTCCATTACTGCAGTTATATATCACATGAAATGAATTGATGAATCGTATTTTGGCTGAAATGCATACCACATATAAACACTGTTATTATTCAAGTTTGGAACACTTGTTATCGTTACGATAATCACTCATTTAACAGTAGTCTTTTTTACCTGCACAACAGGGGTTTTAAGGAACTAATGGTTGAGGTTTCAGTATAGTTGAGTATTCGTTTATTGTCGGTTGAATATAACTTACTGAAGACTTTACATTGTTTGACCAGATGGCCGCAACTGAAGAACTTGTTGAGCGATGGGCGATGCTGAGTTTTATGCAGGCGTATCCATTGAAATGGGCTTCCCATGGGAATCCCATGGGAAACGTCCCATGGGATGGGATGGGATGGATGGGATAGCAAACATTTGTATATTCCCATGGGACACATGGGACAGTAGCCATGTCATAGAAACTTTTTAAAAAACCTTTTTAAAGCCTTTTATCCTTCCTTTTTCTTTGTATACTTTTATCAATTCTTTATATCGTGGTGGAACACCGGTTAAATTAATAAATGCTCGCATGCGATCATATTACCAACGTTTCAATGCACATTTAAAAATATTACTCACATTACTTTAATGAAGATGATGAAGAATTCTTAAACCACATTCAGAATATTGTTCAGATTAAAGGAATGCTGTACATACATGAGAAATTCAAAACTTTTTTTGACAAACTAGAAATTGATGGTACTACATCTCATTTAATTTTGCTGTTATACTTCCTCCTAGACCATCAGTTGTACAAAGTTATTGTTGATATTGACGAAGAAACTTCCAGCAGCATGGTGAAGAAATATTGTCACAACTTTCAGAAAATTATTGGAGAAAAACTTTGGCCATATTGCTTCAGTTCTCTGGCAGTTACTGCAGCATTCTTTACTGGAGTTGACATCAAAGCCAAAATAGAAGACATGGTCAAGTCAGTTGTTACTAAGAAGAAAGGGAATGTGGACACCAATAAATGGGCCAATGATTGGATTGCTTTTTCTAAGTCTGTTGTTCCAACTGTTATTTCATTCATCAAAGATTTAAATCTTTCTTCTGAATCATCTGCTGTATGTGAAGTAGCAGTAGTTGTAGAACAAAAGCCCAAAAGTGATTTTGACTTATTTTTTGATTCTCCACCAAACAAAACACTTAAGGTTGATGACCCCAGAAACAAATGCCTTGAGGATGAAGTCACCATGTTTAAAAAATTACGGCAACCAACTTCACAACCATTAAATTATTGAGAAAATGAACATAGGTTTCCACTGCTAACAGCAAGTGCGAAAATTGTCTTGGCCATACCAGTGTCCTCAGCGGCAGTAGAGCACTTATTTAGTGCAGCTGGATTGTTGTTGAGTAAGTTAGGAAAACGGATGTTACCAGCTCTCGTTATAAACTGTGTGGATATCAGATTTGCATGTAAGATGAAAATTGTGGAAATGGTTCAGGGATTACCTGGATTAACTGAATTATTAGAAACAGTCGATCGGCAGGAAATTCATAATGTGCTGAATGAGCTGAGTGACTCTGAAACAGAATGAGAGTGTCAGAATGATACTGAATTGTCATATTTAAATTAAACTTTGTTTTAATAAAATACTCTTGAATATTAAAATTAATAAATTCTGTTGTTTTACATGCCTTTTTGCACATGTAGTCCTATTTGGAACAGAGGGGAACAGACCAAGGGGAAGACCTAGAAACAAGTATCTGGATGGCTTGGCCTTGTGGCATGGTCGAGACAGAAACACGGAACTGATCCACGACTCTGTTGATCGAATGAGATGGCAGAACATGACCGCCCACGCTTACCAGCATGGCACATGATGGATGGATGGAGTCCTATTTAGTAGACACTAACCCTAAACTTTCATAAATTTCATAATTTTATTTGAACTGTATTCCATATTAGTATTATCATGGGAATCCCATGAGAATCCCATGGGTTGGGACAGACAAAATGACCGTGTAATGGGATGGAAATGAGACTGAAAAATGTGTCCCATGGACAAGCCTGGTTTTATGGCGTGTCGATTACATGGGGTTTGCAGAAGATTGATTATTTATCTTTAACACCCACGCTGGTATATATTCAGATAAGATTGATTATTTCTCTTTAACACCCACGCTGGTATATGTTCAGGTACTCGATTTGCTAAATGTCTAGAGGTTGTATGCAAATAATGTCTGGAAATACTGAGAAAACTGACTTACATCTTGACTTAAAAACTAACCGTAACTGGTTAAAATCCACCTGTTATCTAACGAACCGAACAGCAGTCAGAATACATTCTTTTAATTTTAGAATAATAAACGGGAATGGTGACAAAATATGCCATATTACTCGTAAGATATACACTTATGCTGATGCGAGGTATAAATAATCTTCATGGGAATATCTTAGAAAACACTACTACATATCTTTATCCATCTGGCATAAAATTAATATGACTGATTCTCTGAAATAATTCTCGATGGCACCTTGAGCGCATAAAGGTTACCTCTATTGGTGCATATACCCTCAGACAGCTAAGACCAAATCGTTCTGCCTTTAGCTGTCAAATGCAGCTCTGCCCATGTGTAGCATGATGGAACAGAATTCCCCATTTCCAGCCCGACACATTCATAAAAATACTTTAAGTCGGAACGGTGGCGTTTCCAGATAGAAGGACGATTGTTGGAATAGTATGTTCCAGAACGAGTTAGGAGAGGGCAGCGGTATGCGCTTACTTTTTCATTGGCTAATAAGTGGCAGCCCGCGCTGTTTGCTAGGCCACCTTTGAAAATTTGGCAGTTCGAGCCAAGATTCCAACCGGAGCGGTAGCTATTTTGTGATGTGTTGACAAGAATGCCCTAAAAGATCAATAATATATTGTTCTCTGGACAACAGGTACCACTTTAAAACATACTTTAATGTTGTAGTTATACCTAGTGAACGAAAGAGAAGAATATAATAGTATTTTATGAATAAAATGTGAAAAGTGAAAACAGAACTTCTGTGCGCCAGTATTCTGGAATACTGCTTCTTCAACCTTGACATGTCTTTCTACGCTGTATACTCCAAGTGCATATCAATCCCTTGTTGTGACTGGTTGCGTATGCTTGATGAATGTATAGTACACTCATGCAAATTCGCAAACCCAAACCCCTTGTGCATTCTTCATGCCTAGGATGACTCATTCTTAAATCAACTGTACCTTTGCTCTCGCGAGTTAACATATGGCAGTCTGAATTGGAATGGGTGATGTAAACATGTACAAGTTCCTTTGTAAAACGCTGAGAATGTTGGAGTGAATGAGCTGGTGCTTTGATAAGTAGCCTCTCACATCTAGTAGAAGGAAAGATGCTTCAATATCCATATGTAAGCAGGTGGTGTATGGCACGCCAGAATTGCTAAGTTCATGTGATACCTGGTGGCTAATTACGCTCAAGAGAATACCATTTCTCTCTGCAGCATTACACTGGTACCTCTACTGTTGGTTGGTTCATATAAACTATTTCCTAGAAGGACAATAGGTGTGTGAACCTGTGTCTTAGTGGCTGAATATAATGTATGGCTCATGCAAATTTACAGGGACTAAACATGTTTTCTCCATATGTGCTTTGGTGCATATGTGAACAATTGCTATGCAATTGAGCTTCTGTTACCGACTGTAGTAGACATGAAAATTACTCAGTGGGGAAACAGCACATGATGATGATGATGATGTACCTGTGAGCCAGGTCGGTCTGAGAAAAGGGGTGAGGTCTGGCATTGCTGTGTAGTGTATATGGAATAGGACATTCATGCACCAACATCACAACCATCTGGAATGGATGTCTGGTCTGCTAATTGGGTAAATGCCATTAGTTAATACATAATGCATATTGCAGTTGTAAATGCCTATTTTCCATTTCCCTTCACAATGCCTGTCCCATGTTGCTATGTCACAATGATTGCTGTACTGTGTCTGGTCCTCCTTGTGCCCAGGTCTACTGTGGTTCAAACATGGTGGAACTTAGACCACATAAATGCTTGTAATTGTGTTAAGCTACCCTGTCTCAGCATATAGTCTTGTGATTACCACAGTACATCACAGTGAAATTCACTACATCATCAACTAGGAGAGGTGTGCTTGGACAACACCCCCCCTTAACCTCCCCATCTCCAATCTGTGTATGTTAATGTATGATAACATCATCTTTTAACAAATGTAAAGAGATGTTGTGCCATTTTGTATATTGACAGAGAACAAGATGATGGTGGAGAGGCCTTCCATATATCATCTGGGACAACTAAACAGAAGTCCTAGATCCAGAAGTGACTCCCTATCAAAATGCAGGAAAATCAAAGAAGAATTTTCTCTCAGCTCTCTAACAGCTGAATGCACAAATGGGAGCATAACACAATCTGAAGCACTATAATAGTGGTGAGCTGGACAGTGATCTTTGATTCAATCAAATGTCAACTGAGAATAACATCAAGTCTTGTGTATGAACTACATTCATAGAAAACTGTGAGGTAACTTGGAGTGTTTGTTTATCTAAGACTCAACTTAGAAAATATCCAGCCTGGTGCTCACACAGTGATTCTTGAAGAATGTGACTTGAACAGTAGGTGAAGTGATCTGGCTAAGTGAGTAGCTGCAATGTATGGGACATTATGTATGTCATTATTGAAGTACCCAGTGACAGCCTTCACAGATAGCCTGATCAACCGTGAGATGCAGTACCGTATCATCATACCAAATCTTGTCTTCCAGAGGAATGAATCTGCCATGGAACTTGGGGAAATCTGCTAACCTGGAGCTTGTCCAACATCAATGCTGATGATAAAAGGATTCAACAGACCCAGAACAGTAGTTCCTCCCTTAGGTTTTTCCATGATAGGATTTCATAACCTTCCCCAGAGACAGAAAGTGATGAGAGATACAGAACTCAGTGTGTAGTTAGAGATTAGAGAGGAGGAGAGAGTTTATTGATAAGCTGGAGGAGGGTGTAGGAGTGTTGTATCATGTTTATCTTCATGCATGTTCGGCATAATTATACCTTATGTAGGTAATTATTGAAGTGTTGACATGACAAATGGGATGAACAATGGTCATCACTAGACTCACCATCAGCTCAATAAAATGTATTTAATGAATCAGTGTTTTAAGTACATGTCTCAAGAGAATGTCTTGTACAGTTGCTGTCAAGTATTGTCTCTGGTGACTGTCTTAAGTGCTGTGGTTGGTTACAAATATTGTGAAAAGTCCTGTATAGATGTTGTCAAGTATCTCTATGATGTAAGTCTTGTACAATGGTTGGTGTAAACACTTCCTTGTGAATTGTATGTTCCACTTTTGTCAAGAAACTGTCATGTAGATGTCTTGTCCAACAGATGTAATGTACAGTTATTGTTGAGTTTGTCTACAAATAATTGAATCCTACAATCCCAAAGAAATGGGACAACCTGATATAGGTCACACTGACAAAATAAAGAAAGGTAGATCTAATGTGACGGACGAATAGCACACTGGCAACATTATAATGAGAGAGATGGATCCTCAGTTGTACAGGGGCTAATAGTCCAGATCTCCTTTGGTCTTGAGGGAACCTTTTACTTCTTTTATAAATTTCTGTGTAGATACATAATAGTCTCACAGTGGGGGTTTGAGCCAAAGAAAAGTGGTTCTCCAAAAAGGCTATTGCGGGAATGATTATCTCATTTAAGAGACCTCTAGACATAAAACGTGCTAAAATCATATCCTTTATCTTGTTATTTATTATTCAAGATATATCTCCAGAGAACACTACTAACTAGGTCCTCTGTCAACTATCAAATTTGTCACATAACTGGGTAGGCTCTTTCCGGGATATAAACCCTGGGAAAAAGAACTACTCGTCTCGGATTTAAACCCTGGTAATAACCTGCTAGGGGCTCACATACCTGTGCCCTGATGACGGGATACAAACTTTGGGTATACCCTGCATAGGACTCACTTTTGGGATCTCTATGTTGGTATTAAAATCCGGGGTGACCTCTCGCAAATCAGACCAAATTCTTGGAGTTTTTATGGTGTTGTTTAATGGACCCTGTCTCTTATATGAGGGCAACTGTCCAGACATGTAAACCCACAATAAATCTCTAGAAGGTTTGATTTCATTAATAGTGATAATATTGCATGTATCACTGTTTTAATATATCAGTTAGGAATTCAATGTAGCAGACTGAAGATGGTGTATAAATATCTTATGGGTCAACATAAATGCTGTATCCATGATATTTATGTTCTCAGTATGAAATGATTTATTAGCTTGTCAATATTGTTGTATAATTTTGTGCATGCTGGTTATTCAATATATGTATCCAAAAATTAAGGTACCTGAAACACCAGAGAACACAAATTATTTAATATAACTGAGACAGCTATTACAGGTGAAATTCATTTTTGTCCCTGAAATTAAGACACTTAAGTAAATGAATATGAGGCCTACTCCATCTCCAAAATTAATTGCTTGCATGGGAGAGAGGGGAATATTGTTGTAAATACAACATGTTTAATGTCACCACATCACATAAAATAACAACTCCCTATATTCTCTTCTCCCCATAACATGCTTGCAACAATGAGAGTAGAGAGTGTGAACCCTGATGGAAAACTTGGGCAACCATTAAGACACCTCACTAACAATCTCTCTCGGTGATAGTCAGTATTCGTACCGGCTATTGTCCAGTGTCGATTCGACGTTGGATTTATTCTTCAGTTGTGTAATCTTGTCAGTAGCCCTGATCAAGCTGCTGAGAAAGTGAGCACAATTGAAATCTCCAGGAGAAACATCCTTATCAACTCAGTCACTTGCCATTCCTGAAGTAGTGGTATTATTAAGCGTACCAGATACGTGAAGGACGAGATGAAAGGAAGACTCTACCTGATGTCATGGGCGGTCATACAAAACCGACCACAGTCTGGTGTCTATAAGACATTAGTCTACTTGTTCGATGGTGTAATCTCCTGGTGTACTAGGATCCACGTCACCAGGAAGTAACTCATTGAATCTCCAGGAAGGCCATCAAATTAACTGGACCTCTAGCCGTTTATATGGAAGTGGAGAGCGTACGCAAAGTATGTGTCTGGGAAACGATGGATAACCAACCTGATGTCATTAGCGTATCATACGACTAGGAGCATATAATGGACAACCTGAAAAATTTCATGAAGAGATAAAACAGGATCCGTCTCCGACGTCGGTCGTCAATTCATCCTCAGTTGAGAAAGCAGTTTCTGCCTGAAAAGGTGGAGATTAAAGGGACGGACAAAGTTGAGTACAACTGATGTCATTCCCCTTTTTCATCCTCAATTGGGAAGACCTTTCTGCCTGGAAAAATGGTAGAAATGTAGCTCGGTTCTAGACAAGAGCAAAGTCTGTGATGGAATGGACTAATAAGGATTACTGTTCTTAAACAGTTAACTCTTATATGGTAGAGATCACTGCAACTCCAGCAGTTGACACTCTATACACAATTCGAAAGTGGACTAACGAAAGATCAGTTTCAAACAGCTGACTACTTTCAAGGTAAAGATCTCTGCAAGTTCAGCAGTCGACTCTTTACATAATAAGAACAATGCATTAGCGCAGTGGAATCTTATAATTATTACTGAGACTGCGAGGTATAACACAAGACCTGGCCAGTCATGTCCTCAAAGTCAGTAAAATTGCTTCCAAGAAGCTATACCCACATAATCACACCCCTTCAAAGGTGGTTGTGATAATGACGGACTTCTCTAATGGCTGAGGAAGAAACGCCTTATATTCGCCAAAAAGTAAACGTTTTGCTCATGTGGGAGAGAAAGAACGGATACTCCAGCCACTCAAAAGCACTTAGCTAAAACATGGCTGAAGGACAACTAGTTGGAAATTCCACCTGGAATTCTATATTAGTAGTAGTAGATGTCACAGTCTGGCTGCATCTACAAATTCAGTTGCTACGTTAGAAAATAGAGCAACTAAGGAGAGAAAATGCTGTCACTTCTCACAACAAATCAAAATAGAGGCCTAACGGAATGAGGAAATCTCAGCCAATAAGTGCACCTCTAAATCTATGGTAAGACTACAGAAATAAGTCAAGGAAATATAATGGGAAATTGCTACTATCTGCAAACACAAGAGGCTTATTGGAAAGGTAGACCCTGTGTCCAACGCTAACCAAATCTGCACTAGTAGATTTTAGTCTTAACAAGTTTTGCAGTGGCTGCTATACAGTTCACCCGGAAGTGATTGTCTTTGCTCCGGTGATGATCAAAAATTTTAACCCAGTTCCAAATGCCAAGATTACTGTTGGAGAAAGTGTTCAGTTAAATACACTCTCACAGGATTATCATTCTCCAGTGGCGAAGGGAAGAATGAAGTTCTGATAAGGTGAAAGGTTGAGAGATACATGGAATGCAACCATTCTCTCTAAACGTCATCTAGAAGTTGGCTTAATTGCAAAGCCATTACTTCACATAATGAATCTCTATGGTCCATTCATACATTACGAAATGGTGTGACTCAGAGAGATCATTTATCACAAACAGGAAATATAGCAATGGATGTCAGCAGTGGAACACTGTCAGAGGTAAATAGAAGGGCAGTTCACAGATGAGTGGAGTCAGGACTCCTGATGCTCCCAGTGACTTAAAGGAACTTAATGCAGGGCTAACTTCATGGTCTTTGCGTTTGCCACCAAATTCATCAACATGATGCAATGTTGGGGCAGATTTTTTTTAAGGAGAAAAATCACTTAGTTCCAAAATGTACTACTCTAGTAGGGTAAAGGGAGACAGGGAGTAATTGACAAAACCACCTGAGGGATCTGGGAACTGTGGATTTCTGAGATCATTTGTCATACCTATGAAAGATTTAAGAGAGGGGCCATGTAGCATGATGGATCAGAGTTCCCCATTCCCAGCCCTACACATTCATAAAAATACTTTCGATTTGAGCGGCGTTTCCAGATAGAAGGACGATTCTTGGAATAGTACGTTCCAGAACGAGTTGGGGGAGGGCAGCGGTATATGCGCTTGTCTTTTGATTGGTTAGTAGGTGGCAGCCCGCGCTGTTTGCTAGGCCACCTTTGAACATTTTGCAGTTCGAGCCAAGATTCCAACCGGAGCGGTAGCTATTTTGTGATGTGTTGACAAGAATGCCCTAAAAGAGTATATAATATATTGTTCTCTGGACAACAGGTACCACTTTAAAACATACTTTAATGTTGTAGTTGTGCCTAGTGAACGAAAGAGAAAAATATAAGAGTATTTTATGAATAAAATGTGAAAAGTGAAAACAGAACTTCTGTGCGCCAGTATTCTGAATACTGCTTCTTCAACCTTGACATGTCTTTCTACGCTGTATACTCCAAGTGCATATCAATCCCTTGTTGTGACTGGTTGCGTATGCTTGATGAATGTATAGTACACTCATGCAAATTCGCAAACCCAAACCCCTTGTGCATTCTTCATGCCTAGGATGACGCATTCTTAAATCAACTGTACCTTTGCTCTCGCGAGTTAACATATGGCAGTCTGAATTGGAATGGGTGATGTACACATGTACAAGTTCCTTTGTAAAACGCTGAGAATGTTGGAGTGAATGAGCTGGTGCTTTGATAAGTAGCCTCTCACATCTAGTAGAAGGAAAGATGCTTCAATATCCATATGTAAGCAGGATGTGTATGGCACGCCAGAATTGCTAAGTTCATGTGATGCCTGGTGGCTAAATTACGCTCAAGAGAATACCATTTCTCTCTGCAGCATTACACTGGTACCTCTACTGTTGGTAGGTTCATATAAACTAGTTCCTAAGAGGACAATAGGTGTGTGAACCTGTGTCTTAGTTGGCTGAATATAATGTATGGCTCATGCAAATTTACAAGGACTAAACATGTTTTCTCCATATGTGCTTTGGTGCATATGTGAACAATTGCTATGCAATTGAGCTTCTGTTACCTACTGTAGTAGACATGAAAATTACTCAGTGGGGAAAGAGCACATGATGATGATAAGATGATGTACCTGTGAGACAGGTCTGGTCTGAGAAAGGGGTGAGGTCTGGCATTGCTGAGTGAGTGTATATGGAATAGGACATTCATGCACCAACATCACAACCATTGGAATGGATGTCTGGTCTGCTAATTGGGTAAATGCCATTAGTTAATACATAATGCATATTGCAGTTGTAAATGCCTATTTTCCATTTCCCTTCACAATGCCTGTCCCATGTTGCTATGTCACAATGATTGCTGTACTGTGTCTGGTCCTCCTTGTGCCCAGGTCTACTGTGGTTCAAACATGGTGGAACTTAGACCACATAAATGCTTGTAATTGTGTTAAGCTACCCTGTCTCAGCATATGGTCTTGTGATTACCACAGTACATCAGAGTGAAATTCACTACATCATCAACTAGGAGAGGTGTGCTTGGTACAACACCCACCTTAACCTCCCCATCTCCATCTGTGTATGTTAATGTATGATAACATTATCTTTTAACAAATGTAAAGAGATGTTGTGCCATTTTGTATATTGACAGAGAACAAGATGATGGTGGAGAGGCCTTCCATATATCATCTGGGACAACTAAACAGAAGTCCTAGATCCAGAAGTGACTCCCTATCAAAATGCAGGAAAATCAAAGAAGAATTTTCTCTCAGCTCTTAACAGCTGAATGCACAAATGGGAGCATAACACAATCTGAAGCACTATAATAGTGGTGAGCTGGACAGTGATCTTTGATTCAATCAAATGTCAACTGAGAATAACATCAAGTCTTTTGGTATGAACTACATTCATAGAAAACTGGTGAAGTAACTTGCAGTGTTTGTTTATCTAAGACTCAACTTAGAAAATATCCAGCATGGTGCTCACACAGTGATTGAAGAATGTGACTTGAAGGAGTAGGTGAAGTTGAGGGCGAGGTGAAGTAGCTGCAATGTATTGGACATTATGTATATCATTATTGAAGTACCCAGTGACAGCCTTCACAGATAGCCTGATCAACCGTGAGATGCAGTACCGTATCATCATACCAAATCTTGTCTTCCAGAGGAATGAATCTGCCATGGAACTTGGGGGAAATCTGCTAACTGGAGCTTGTCCAACATCAATGCTGATGATAAAGGATTCAACAGACCCAGAACAGTAGTTCCTCCCTTAGGTTTTTCCATGATAGGATTTCATAACCTTCCCCAGAGACAGAAAGTGATGATAGATACAGAACTCAGTGTGTAGTTAGAGATTAGAGAGGAGGAGAGAGTTTATTGATAAGCTGGAGGAGGGTGTAGGAGTGTTGTATCATGTTTATCTTACATGCATGTTCGGCATAATTATACCTTATGTAGGTAATTATTGAAGTGTTGACATGACAAATGGGATGAACAATGGTCATCACTAGACTCACCATCAGCTCAATAAAATGTATTTAATGAATCAGTGTTTTAAGTACATGTCTCAAGAGAATGTCTTGTACAGTTGCTGTCAAGTATTGTCTCTGGTGACTGTCTTAAGTGCTGTGGTTGGATTACAAATATTGTGAAAAGTCCTGTATAGATGTTGTCAAGTATCTCTATGATGTAAGTCTTGTACAATGGTTGGTGTAAACACTTCCTTGTGAATTGTATGTTCCACTTTTGTCAAGAAACTGTCATGTAGATGTCTTGTCCAACAGATGTAATGTACAGTTATTGTTGAGTTTGTCTACAAATAATTGAATCCTACAATCCCAAAGAAATGGGACAACCTGATATAGGTCACACTGACAAAATAAAGAAAGGTAGATCTAAGGTGACGGACGAACTAGCACACTGGCAACACTATGTTGAGTGAGACGGATCCTCAGTTGTACAGGCGCTAATAGTTCAGATCTTCTCTGGCCTTGAGGTGAACTATTTTACTTCTTTTATAAATTTCTGTGTAGATACATAATAGGTCTCACAGTGGGGGTTTGAGCCAAAGAAAAGTGGTTCTCCAAAAAGGCTATTGCGGGAATGATTAGCTCATTTAGAGTGACCTCTAGACATAAAACGTGCTAAATCATATCCTTTATCTTGTTATTTATTATTCAAGATATATCTCCAGAGAACACTACTAACTAGGTCCTCTGTCAACTATCAAATTTGTCACATAACTGGGTAGGCTCTTTCCGGGATATAAACCCTGGGGAAACCTGAACACATAACTGGGTTGCTCTTTCCGGGCTATAAACCCTGGGAAAAAGAACACTCGTCTCGATTTAAACCCTGGTAATAACCTGCTAGGGGCTCACATACCTGTGTCCTGATGACGGGATACAAACTTTGGGTATACCCTGCATAGGACTCACGTTTGGGATCTCTATGTTGGTATTAAAATCCGGGGTGACCTCTCGCAAATCGGACCAAATTCTTGGAGTTTTTATGGTGTTGTTTAATGGACCCTGTCTCTTATATGAGGGCAACAGTCCAGACATGTAAACCCACAATAAATCTCTAGAAGGTTTGATTTCAATAATAGTGATAATATTGCATGTATCACTGTTTTAATATATCAGTTAGGAATTCAATGTAGCAGACTGAAGATGGTGTATAGATATCTTATGGGTCAACATAAATGCTTGTATCCATGATATTTACGTTCTCAGTATGAAATGATTTATTAGCTTGTCAATAATGTTGTATAATTTTGTGCATGCTGGTTATTCAATATATGTATCCAAAAATTAAGGGACCTGAAACACCAGAGAACACAAATTAAATTAATATAACTAAGACAGCTATTACAGGGAAAAATTTATTTTTGTCCCTGAAATTAAGACACTTAATCCAGTAAATGAATATGGGGCCTACTCCATCTCCAGATTAAATTGCTTGCATAATGAGGGGAATATTGTTGTAAATACAACATTTTTTATGTCACCACATCACATAAAATAACAACTCCTTATATTCTCTTCTCCCCATAACATGCTTGCAACACTGAGAGTAGAGAGTGTGAACACTAATGGAAAATTTGGGCAACCATTAAGACACCTCACTAACAATCTCTCTCGGTGATAGTCAGTATTCGTACCGGCTATTGTCCAGTGTCGATTCGACATCTGGATTTATTCTTCAGTTGTGTAATCTTGTCGGTAGCCCTGATCAAGCTGCTGAGAAAGTGAGCACAATTGAAATCTCCAGGAGAAACATCCTTATCAACTCAGTCACTTGCCATTCCTGAAGTAGTGGTATTATTAAGCGTACTTGATACGTGATGGACGAGATGAAGGGAAAATTCTACCTGATGTCATGGGCGGTCATACAAAACCGACCACAGTCTGGTGTCTATAAGACATTAGTCTATTGTTCGATGGTGTAATCTCTCTGGTGTACTAGGATCCACGTCGCCAGGAGTTAACTCGTTGAATATCCAGGAAGGCCATCAAAATAACTGGTCCCTAGCCATTTATATGGATGTGGAGAGCGTACGCAAAGTATGTGTCTGGGAAACGATGGATAACCAACCTGATGTCATTGGCATATCATAGTCCTGTATAGATGTTGTCAAGTATCTCTTATGATGTAAGTCTTGTACAATGGCTGGTGTACACAATTCCTTGTGAATGTATGTCCCACTTTTGTCAAGAAACTGTCATGTAGATGTATTGTCCAACAGTTGTAATGTACAGCTATTGTTGAGTTTGTCTACAAATAATTGAATCCTACAATCCCAAAGAAATGGGACAACCTGATATAGGTCATACTGACAAAATAAATAAGAAAAGATCTAAGGTGACGGACGAACAGCACACTGGCAACACTATGTTGAGTGAGACGGATCCTCAGTTGTACAGGCGATAATAGTTCAGATCTTCTCTGGCCTTGGGTGAACTATTTTACTTCTTTTATAAATTTCTGTGTAGATGCATAGTGGTCTCAAAGTGGGGGTTTGAGCCAAAGAAAAGTGGTTCTCCAAAAAGGCTATTGCGGGAATGATTAGCTCATTTGAGTGACCTCTAGACAAAACGTGCTAAATCATTTCCTTTATCTTGTTATTTATTATTCAAGATATATCTCCAGAGAACACTACTAACTAGGTCCTCTGTCAACTATCAAATTTGTCACATAACTGGGTAGGCTCTTTCCGGGATATAAACCCTGGGGAAACCTGAACACATAACTGGGTTGCTCTTTCCGGGCTATAAACCCTGGGAAAAAGAACACTCGTCTCGGATTTAAACCCTGGTAATAACCTGCTAGGGGCTCACATACCTGTGTCCTGATGACGGGATACAAACTTTGGGTATACCCTGCATAGGACTCACGTTTGGGATCTCTATGTTGGTATTAAAATCCGGGGTGACCTCTCGCAAATCGGACCAAATTCTTGGAGTTTTTATGGTGTTGTTTAATGGACCCTGTCTCTTATATGAGGGCAACAGTCCAGACATGTAAACCCACAATAAATCTCTAGAAGGTTTGATTTCAATAATAGTGATAATATTGCATGTATCACTGTTTTAATATATCAGTTAGGAATTCAATGTAGCAGACTGAAGATGGTGTATAGATATCTTATGGGTCAACATAAATGCTTGTATCCATGATATTTACGTTCTCAGTATGAAATGATTTATTAGCTTGTCAATAATGTTGTATAATTTTGTGCATGCTGGTTATTCAATATATGTATCCAAAAATTAAGGGACCTGAAACACCAGAGAACACAAATTAAATTAATATAACTAAGACAGCTATTACAGGGAAAAATTATTTTTGTCCTGAAATTAAGACACTTAATCCAGTAAATGAATATGGGGCCTACTCCATCTCCAGATTAAATTGCTTGCATAATGAGGGGAATATTGTTGTAAATACAACATTTTTTATGTCACCACATCACATAAAATAACAACTCCTTATATTCTCTTCTCCCCATAACATGCTTGCAACACTGAGAGTAGAGAGTGTGAACACTAATGGAAAATTTGGGCAACCATTAAGACACCTCACTAACAATCTCTCTCGGTGATAGTCAGTATTCGTACCGGCTATTGTCCAGTGTCGATTCGACATCTGGATTTATTCTTCAGTTGTGTAATCTTGTCGGTAGCCCTGATCAAGCTGCTGAGAAAGTGAGCACAATTGAAATCTCCAGGAGAAACATCCTTATCAACTCAGTCACTTGCCATTCCTGAAGTAGTGGTATTATTAAGCGTACTTGATACGTGATGGACGAGATGAAGGGAAAATTCTACCTGATGTCATGGGCGGTCATACAAAACCGACCACAGTCTGGTGTCTATAAGACATTAGTCTATTGTTCGATGGTGTAATCTCTCTGGTGTACTAGGATCCACGTCGCCAGGAGTTAACTCGTTGAATATCCAGGAAGGCCATCAAAATAACTGGTCCCTAGCCATTTATATGGATGTGGAGAGCGTACGCAAAGTATGTGTCTGGGAAACGATGGATAACCAACCTGATGTCATTGGCATATCATACGACTAGGAGCATAACGTGGACAACCTGAAAAATTTCATGAAGAGATAAAACAGGATCCGTCTCCGGCGTCGGACGTCAATTCATATTCAGTTGAGAAAGCATTTCTGCCTGAAAAGGTGGAGATTAAAGGACGGACAAAGTTGAGTACAACTGATGTCATTCCCCTTTTTCATCCTCAATTGGGAAGACCTTTCTGCCTGGAAAATGGTAGGAATGTAATAAGGATTACTGTTCTTAAACAGTTAACTCTTATATGGTAGAGATCACTGCAACTCCAGCAGTTGACACTCTATACACAATGTCTGCGAAAGTGGACTAACGAAAGATCAGTTTCAAACAGCTGACTCCTTTCAAGATAAAGATCCCTGCAACCAGCAGACGACTCTTTACATAATAAGAACCATGCATTACGCCGTGGAATCTGATATTATTACTGAGATGCGAGGTATGACACAAGACCTGGCCAGTCATGTCCTCAAAGTCAGTAAAATTGTTTCCAAGAAGCTATACCCACATAATCACACACCTTCAAAGGTGGTTGTGATAATGACGGACTTCTCTATGGATGAGAAGAAACGCCTTATTCGCCAAATAGTAAACGTTTTGCTCATGTGGGAGAGAAAGAACGGATACTCCAGCCACTCAAAAGCTCTTAGCTCAAATATGGCTGAAGGAGAACTAGTTGGAACCTCCACCTGGAATTCTATATTAGTAGTAGTAGATGTCACAGTCTGGCTGCATCTACAAATTCAGTTGCTACGTTAGAAAATAGAGCAACTAAGGAGAGAAAATGCTGTCACTTCTCACAACAAATCAAAATAGAGGCCTAACGGAATGAGGAAATCTCCGCCAATAAGTGCACCTCTAAATCTATGGTAAGACTACAGAAATAAGTCAAGGAAATATAATGGGAAATTGCTACCATCTGCAAACACAAGAGGCTTATTGGAAAGGTAGACCCTGTGTCCAACGCTAACCAAATTTACAATAGTAGATTTTAGCCTTGACAAGTTCTGCAGCGGCTGCTATACAGTTCACCCGGAAGTGATTGTCTTTGCTCCGGTGATGATCAAAAATTTTAACCCAGTTCCAAATGCCGAGATTACTGTTGGAGAAAGTGTTCAGTTAAATACACTCTCACAGGATTATCATTCTCCAGTGGCGAAGGGAAGAATGAAGTTCTGATAAAAGGTGAAATGTTGAGAGATCCATGGAATGCAACCATTATCTCTAAACCTCATCTAGAAGTTGGCTTAATTGCAAAGCCATTACTTCACATAATGAATCTCTATGGTCCATTCATACATTACGAAATGGTGTGACTCAGAGAGATCATTTATCACAACAGGAAATATAGCAAGGATGTCAGCAGTGGAACACTGTCAGAGGTAAATAGAAGGGCAGTTCACAGATGAGTGGAGTCAGGACTCCTGATGATCCCAGTGACTTAAAGGAACTTAATGCAGGGCTAACTTCATGGTCTTTGCGTTTGCCACCAAATTCATCAACAGATGCAATGTTGAGGCAGATCTTTTTTTAAGGAGAAAAATCACTTAGTCCAAAATGTACTACTCTAGTAGGGTAAAGGGAGACAGGGAGTAATTGACAAAACCACCTGAGGGATCTGGGAACTGTGGATTTCTGAGATTATCTGTCATGCCTATGAAAGATTTAAGAGAGGGGCCATGTAGCATGATGGAACAGAATTCCCCATTTCCAGCCCGACACATTCATAAAAATACTTTAAGTCGGAACGGTGGCGTTTCCAGATAGAAGGACGATTATTGGAATAGTATGTTCCAGAACGAGTTAGGGGAGGGCAGCGGTATGCGATTGCTTTTTCATTGGCTAATAAGTAATGAGCCCACGCTGTTTGATAGGCCACCTTTGAAAATTTGGCAGTTCGAGCTAAGATTCCAACCGGAGCGGTAGCTATTTTGTGATGTATTGACAAAAATGCCCTAAAAGATTCAATAATATATTGTTCTCTGGACAACAGGTACCACTTTAAAACATACTTTAATGTTGTAGTTGTGCCTAGTGAACGAAAGAGAAGAATATAAGAGTATTTTATGAATAAAATGTGAAAAGTGAAAACAGAACTTCTGTGCGCCAGTATTCTGAATATTGCTTCTTCAACCTTGACAGGCATTTCTACGCTGTATACTCCAAGTGCATATCAATCCCTTGTTGTGAATGGGTGCGTATGCTTGATGAATGTATAGTACACTCATGCAAATTCGCAAACCCAAACCCCTTGTGCATTCTTCATGCCTAGGATGACTCATTCTTAAATCAACTGTACCTTTGCTCTCGCGAGTTAATATATGGCAGTCTGAATTGGAATGAGTGATGTAAACATGTACAAGTTCCTTTGTAAAACGCTGAGAATGTTGGAGTGGGTGAGCTGGTGATTTGATAAGTAGCCTCTCACATTAGTAGAAAGACAGATGCTTCATATCAATATGTAGGCGGGACGTGATGGCACGCCAGAATTGCAAAGTTCATGTGATGGCCTGGTGGCTAGATTACGCTCAAGAGAATAACATTTCTCTCTGCAGCATTACACTGGTACCTCTACTGTTGGTAGGTTCATATAAACTAGTTCCTAAGAGGACAATAGGTGTGTGAACCTGTGTCTTAGTTGGCTGAATATAATGTATGGTTCATGCAAATTTACAAGGACTAAACATGTTTTTCCCATATGTGCTTGGTGCATATGTGAACAATTGCTATGCAATTGAGCTTCTGTTACCTACTGTAGTAGACATGAAAATTACTCAGTGGGGAAAGAGCACATGATGATGATAAAGATGATGTACCTGTGAGTCAGGTCTGTCTGAGAGAGGGGGTGAGGTCTGGCATTGCTGAGTGAGTGTATATGGAATAGGACATTCATGCACCAACATCACAGCCATTGGAATGGATGTCTGGTCTGCTAATTGGATAAATGCCATTAGTTAATACATAATGCATATTGCAGTTGTAAATGCCTATTTTCCATTTCCCTTCACAATGCCTGTCCCATGTTGCTATGTCACAATGATTGCTGCACTGTGACTGGTCCTCCTTGTGCCCAGGTCTACTGTGGTTCAAACATGGTGGAACTTAGACCACATAAATGCTTGTAATTGTGTTAAGCTACCCTGTCTCAGCATATAGTCTTGTGATTACCACAGTACATCACAGTGAAATTCACTACATCATCAACTGGGAGAGGTGTGCTTGGACAACACCCACCTTAACCTTCCCCATCTCAATTTGTGTATGTTGATGTATGATAACATTATCTTTTAACACATGTGAAGAGATGTTGTGCCATTTTGTATATCACAGAGAAACAAAAGATGGTGGAGAGGCGTTCCATATATCATCTGGGACAACTAAACAGAAGTCCTAGATCCAGAAGTGACTCCCTATCAAAATGCAGGGAAAATCAAAGAAGAATTTTCTCTCAGCTCTCAACAGCTGAATGCACAAATGGGAGCATAACACAATCTGAAGCACTACAAATGTGGTGAACTGGACAGTGATCTTTGAGTCAATCAAATGTCAACTGAGAATAACATCAAGTCTTGTGTTATGAACTACATTCATAGAAAACTGTGAGGTAACTTGGAGTGTTTGTTTATCTAAGACTCAACTTAGAAAATATCCAGCCTGATGCTCACACAGTGATTCTTGAAGAATGTGACTTGAACAGTAGGTGAAGTGATCTGGCTAAGTGAGTAGCTGCAATGTATGGGACATTATGTATGTCATTATTGAAGTACCCAGTGACAGCCTTCACTGACAGCCTGATCAACCGTGAGATGCAGTACCATATCATCATACCAAATCTTGTCTTCAAGAGGAATGAATCTGCCATGGAGCTTATTCTGGGAAGCTGCTAACTGGAGCTTGTCCAACATCAATGCTGATGATAAAAGGATTCAACAGACCCAGAACAGTAGTTCCTCCGTTAAGTTTTTCCATGATAGGATTCCATAACCTTCTCAAGAGACAGAGATTGATGACAGATACTGTAACTGAGTGTTGTAGTTAGAGAGAGAGAGGAGGAGAGGTGTTGATGGCTGGTGGAGTAAATAAGAAGTGTTGTATCTTGTTTCTCAACATGCATGTGTGGCATATTTTATGCATTTTCAATGTAATTATTGAGGTGTTGACATGCCAGGAGATGAAACCATGGTCATCACTTGACTCACCATCAGCTCAATAAATTGTGTATTTAATGAATCAGTGTTTTAAGTACATGTCTCAAGAGAATGTCTTGTACAGTTGCTGTCAAGTTTTGTCTCTGGTGACTGTCTTAAGTGCTGTGGTTGATTATACATATTGTGAAAAGTCTTGTATAGATGTTGTCAAGTATCTCATGATGTATGTCTTGTACAATTGTGGTGTAAACAATTCTATGTAAATGTATGTCCCACTTTTGTCAAGAACCTGTCATGTAGATGTCTTGTCCAACAGATGTAATGTACAGTTATTGTTGAGTTTGTCTACAAATAATTGAATCCTACAATCCCAAAGAAATGGGACAACCTGATATAGGTCATACTGACAAAATAAATAAGAAAAGATCTAAGGTGACGGACGAACAGCACACTGGCAACATTATGTTGAGTGAGACGGATCCTCAGTTGTACAGGCGCTAATAGTTCAGATCTTCTCTGGCCTTGGGTGAACTATTTTACTTCTTTTATAAATTTCTGTGTAGATACATAGTGGTCTCACAGTGGGGGTTTGAGCCAAAGAAAAGTGGTTCTCCAAAAAGGCTATTGCGGGAATGATTAGCTCATTTGAGTGACCTCTAGACAAAACGTGCTAAATCATATCCTTTATCTTGTTATTTATTATTCAAGATATATCTCCAGAGAACACTACTAACTAGGTCCTCTGTCAACTATCAAATTTGTCACACCATGTAATCATCATATTTATTTATTTCTGACTTTACTTCTCTTCTCTTCACGATTTAACATTTCCTCTATTTCTTTTGCCCTGTGAATTCCAAACATATGCCTTTCTTGTTTTATTATTCGTATGTTTTATTAATATGTCCTATCCTACATCAGTAACTTTTCCTCACCTCTTTATTCACTTGTAATTGTCTAGTTCTCACATGAGCTTTACGTTGCTGAATGAAAACAAGTCACGTAATATTTAACTTATCAAGGCATGTCAAATACGTTCCTCTGTACATCGGCTGTCAGCATTTACTCATAGAGTACCAAATTACATTCGTGACCTATCCATAACCCTGGAGTTTCACCGGGAGGCTGCTTACTGCTCGTCTGATACAATTCATCTCTAGACATTTTTGTTCGGTCGCTCGCTCGCTTTGAACTCAAACGTAGTCCACAAAAGCTACTTCAAGTAGCACTGGACTACATTTTGCGAATGCATTAGCTATCCCTATTACAAATGTCCGTCGCCATCTGGCGAGCCCACTCTGACTTCAGGGTGCTTGTAATTTAATCCCCAAGTCGTGGAAGAGAAGTGAACATTTTAGTACAACCGACCGGTGTAGAGGTTACACCCCGTATCTCAGCATCAGCACACAGGATGTTTAACAACGAGCGCTCTTATCCATTCGGCCATATTGACCTCGAACTCCAGACCGAACGATAAAAGATGCTAGTCTGTTAAATGTACGTTCAATAGCAGTGCTATTACGTGCGAATGTCACGGGACACCATCAACAATAAAGCATTCGTTTTATTTTCAGGGAAGCGGCAGTACAGTGTAATGGATAGGACGTAGTGCTACCAATCCCATGAGAACCATCGGACGAGGATTAAATTTTAGCTCTCGATGTTCGCTATGTAAGGGAAAGACTGCGAACTATCCGTGCACTTAGACCTTTGTAGGTCATAACACTTCACATACCCTCAGCTGGTACATGCCATAGGACTTTTTTACGTTTTGTTAAAAATTATTATTATTGTCAGTGTATACGTATATTATTATAAAAGATTAATGTAAAGTATAAATTGTAAATATCCACGTCACAAATGGCAAGGAAAAAAATAACTAATTGATTCAGGACTGGATCAAGTAAAAAAGAAATTTATTTATGCCAATGCAACAAAACAGCATTAGTGACAACCAATTAATATGTCAACAGATATATTTATCAATGGACACAAACGACAGAAACGTCGAGGTTCCGAATGTCAAGTGTCGCTGCTGATAGGCGCTGAAAATCGAAATTATATGCAGAACAAACATTGCTGTGCAAAGGTTAAAGCAATTACAAATTGCATCAACTGGAGCATACAGAAAAACAAAAGGTGAATGATAATGCCCATTTCTTGTGGCAGGAAACGGCTGTGAAACTGAAACTTGGACACTTAACCTATCAGCGGAAAAGTACATATGCGAATCAGTGTTAGAGAAGAGTCCTAACAATTCTTTAGTCGAAAAAAAGTAAACAAAGAAGTTGATCAAAAATAAATCAATTATTTAAGAAAATTAGTCGTTAAGACATTCAGGAAAATTAAATATTGTCGGGAAAAAAAAAAAACAGAAGAAGATAATTATGGAGGAATGTGTAAAGTAGAAGCGGTAGAGAAGAAGATCACTGCGCAGATGGATTAAAGACGTGACAGATGTACACGTGACAGAAACATATTTTTGGCTTTAGATAGATATACAATTCGATGACGGACAGCCATTTCGATGATTGAGAAACATTTCGATGATGGAGAGACATTTCGATGATGGGGAAAACATATCGATATGGAGAGACATTTCAATTATGGAGAGACATTTTGATGATGGACAGACATTTAGATGATGGACAAACATTTCGATGGTGGAGAGACATTTCGATGATGGAGAGACAGCTTAGGGACAAAGTTCTGCACAGGGCAAGCTATTGGATAATGAAATATGTATTTATTAAAGACCGAATAAGAATTTATGTTATCAGACAGACAGTGGGATCGACACCTTTTGCCACATTTATTGAAATACAGAAGATCAAATGGTTTGGCCATCTTGTTATAATGTAACACCATCAACTACACGCACTGACCCTACATCAACGAACATCTGATACTAGAGGAGCAAGAGGACGCCCAATAAGAAAATGGATTGACAAAATCAAAGACATTGCAAAGTCACACGGAATTACACTATCCATTGCCACCCATCGGGTGCTGGAGCGCCAATTATTCCTCCCCTCAACGTTTGATAGCAAAATTGGAAGATGATGATGATGAGGATGAGGATGAGGATGATGATGATGATGATGATGATGATGATAATGATGATGGTGATGGTGATGATGATGATGATGATGATGATGATGATGATGATGATGATGATGATGATGATGATGATGATGATGATGATGATGATGATGATGATGAAAGACCGATAGTAATGTACTTACTAATACGTGAAAATGAAAGATGCAAGTGATGATAAAATGGACATGAAAGACTGTAGAAGTAGAGAATGGACAGTTAATGTTGATTTAGAGGAGCGTTATAAAAAGTAAAATCAACGTATGTTTGCAAATTAACATTGTATATTTACAAACAGAAAGCACGTTTCGTTTAATAAATTAATTAGAATAATTCGTTGCAAAAAGTTACAATCCAGTGAAACAAAAATAATGACTTTACAAATAACAACCCTTGCGATAAGGAAACATCATTATCATTCTCTGTATATGTGTGGCGTGCGCGCGTGTGTGAGTGTTTATGGTTTATGTGTGTGTGTGTGTGTGCTCGCGCGAAGGCAAGTTTACTTGCTTGAGGGTTAAATATACGCTGTAGAAGTGTGAAACGGATATATACAAGATAATACGTGTCTGCCCACGCTGGCTCGGTCGTAATATCGCTTTCTCTGTGATATGAAGCCGCGGTAGCTCAGTGGCTAGGGCACAGGACTGCAACCCGGCGGTCATGTAATCGAAAACGCTGAGCTATCAGGTCAATCCAGTCCAAAATAAGTATTAGTAAACGTATTGACATGTACACCCCAAAGGGATACGATCATTAACGGAAGCGCCCGGGTTGGGATGCTGGGAGGTGCGGTTACATATCAAGGCAGTTGTCAGAGTTAAATCCCCAGCAGCGGATGCATGTTTTTCTACGAAGCGTGTAGCTCTAGGGTCGACTTTGCCTAATATACATTAATACCTGAGAATGTCATACTGTTTATCTGATTATGCTTCACCGTCTCATTATATCGTGACATAGAATATGTGACGTCTACAGTTGGTCATTGTAATTAAAATATCTCTGCCATGTGACTGCTCCCGTATACGAGTATTTTCAGCCTTCGATGAAGTGAAGACATTTTCGGCCGGCAGTGAAGAATATATATATATATATACACACACACACACACACACATATATATATATATATATATATATATATATATATATATATATATATATATATATATATATATATATATATAGTCATCTATGTGGTAAAAACATTTCAGGCCATTAAAGACGTATAGATATCTTCAGCCAACAATAAATAAAGACATTTTCAGCCATTACTAGAGTGTATATGTATGTGTGTGTGTGTGTGTGAGTGTGTGTGTCTGTGTGTGTGTCTGTGTATATATATATATATATATATATATATATATGTATATATATATATATATATGTGTGTGTGTGTGTGTGTGTGTGCGAGCGTGTGTGTGTGTGTGTGTGGTTTTTTGTTTGAGCCTATGCATGGTTACTATTGTGAGGTATTATGTGCAAAACCGCAGGGATGTTGTTTTATAGAAGACTAATGAAACCACCGTGGGTATTCAGAAATAAAAATGAAGGTATCTTGTGAGACGGTTAACCCAGTGAGAGAGTTGGTTACTCGCATCAGGACAAGAATTCACATTCTGGGGACATGTCACGAGAAGACAAAAGCTGAAGTATTTCGTTTCAACTGGAAAATTGGAGGGGACGAGAGGCACCGGGATACAAAGAGAGTTAATAATTATAGCATGGGGGAGCGTAGATATCAGACATGTTTGGCAGCACAAAAGAGAGAAGGCTGTGATCGCCACGGCCACACGGCTTGGCTATAAGAAGATTATTAATATAACATTCTGAAGCAGGTAGTGTTATTTCAATGGCTAGATAAAGGGTATATTTGTTTCTGTAGTTGTGGATTCAGGTGGATGATATGCCTGGCTAATGAATACACCTATTTAGGGGTGTCTAATTGGCCGTGCGTCGAATAATATGTTCCTACGGCGATTCATTGTCTTCATTTGGATTTCATTTGGATTTGGTGTTTCCGAATACCGCTCTGATCACCACAACTCGCAATTGTGATAGTATCTATTGTGTCATCTCATTTCTGCTTTCTTCTTCCATGCCTTTGGGTGTCCACCAGTATCTGTGGAATTTACTTGGCATGCTAAATCAATGGCATCGTGGGTTTTCCAATGACTGAATTAAAGAATTCAACTGTTTGGACTGTATTATAATACGAAACGACAATGGCGATGGTGTAAATTAGTGAACAAATATCTCGGAACAGTAATAACATCTGATGGGGGATGCCTTGAAGAGATTAGAACAAGAATTGCCATGGCGAAGGTAGCCTTTTGCAAGATGAAAAACATACTGACCACTAAAAAGATATCAATTGAAACGAGAAAAAGAGCGTTGAAGTGTTACATAGAACCTGTACTTTTGTATGGATGTGAGGCGTGGACAATGAGCAGACAACCTGAAAAACATCTGATGGCTGTGGAAATGTGGTTTCTGGGGAAAATGCAAAGAATACCATGGACAGACAAAAAAAAACAATGAACAAGTCCTTCAAGAAACAAATGAAGATCGTATACTGATTATGTAGACAGTCACAATTTTTTGGGCATGTCATGAGAAGAAATGAATTGGAGAACTTGGTGACAACTGGCAAGATCGAAGGGAACAGGCCAAGGGGAAGAAAAAGAATTAAATACCTGGATGGCTTGGCCACGTAGCATGGTCGAGATAGAAACACGGAGCTGATCCACGACTCTGGTGATCGAGTGATATGACAGAACATGATCGCCCACGCTTATCGGCATGGCACATAATGAATGAATGAATGACCTCGGACATAAAATAAACAAAAGCATTTACATATCTAGGGTCTATTTTCACTGCAGATGGGAGAATGAAAAGATAAATCCACAAACGGTGTGCAAATGCAAATCAGGTACCGGGACAGTATCGCCACTTCTGACTCATAGAAAGATATCTATAACTACAACAACAAATCTCATATGAACTATTTGTTTTTTGGCCGACATTATGCTGTCAGTGTCAAACATGTACGCTTACCGCAAGTAACAAGCGCACAATCATAACAACAGAGGATGGGGACGGAGTGCTTATGGCAATGTCCCGAATGCTGTGATGTCGGTTCCTAGATTAATCAATCAATCAATCAATCAATCAATCAATCATAACAACAGAGATGACCTGCCTTAAAAGGACTGTGGGGGTAACAGTGAGAGAATTAGGAACGAGGAAATTAGTTGAATACTAGATATGAAACCAGTCATGCAAATAATTTTTATACAAATAAATCAAATGGTTTGGCCACCTCACAAGAATACCGTGGTGTCATCTAGAAGAGCCATGTAGAAGAAACATGATGGATACAGAGCAAGAGGAAGACCACGTAAAATATGAGTTATGGTACCAAGAAGAGCCTTAGAGAAATGAATACCAACATATAAAGAGCACTGGAGAGATCGCATACAAGATCCAAACATTCCCCCCTCTCCCCTCCCCAACACTTATCTCAGTAAACTGGAGGAAGAAAAGAAGAAGAAGAAAGCAGCACAGAATGAAAATAAACAACAACAACAAGCCAATTCGAAATTCACAACATATGCATATAACATGACATATAACCGATAGGAACCTTGCCGTCTTGACAATCGATAGTTTGTTATATGCTTCAAAAGGGAATAATAACTACAACCCATGACGGTAGCGAATGTGACTAAATAGACTAATTCGTGCGATATATGTTAGTTCACAGAGGATGCATGCGAACATACAGTTATTTTCACCATGCTCAGTGTGTGACCTATCTGCTGTCATTGTCTCCTGTCTTTATTTCATTTATGGCCTTTCCCTCCATGCAACGCGATCAGCTGAGACTTTCTCCCAAAGTACAATATACACTCATCTCTGTACCGTAGTAGAAACCAACCCGGCATCTTTTACCCATCTGAAATTCACCTACAAGGATGTCCTTCTGTATTCTGCCGACGTCCTTCCTCCTAATGTGTCTTATCCATCTAAGTCAGTGGTTCTCAACCGGTGGGGAATTCCCCCCCCCCTCCCCAGGGGGGAATTTTGGGGTTTCCAGGGGGGGGGGGATGAAGATTATTTCAAGATTGTGTTAATACAAGAACCGATTACTTGGTCTTGTTTTTCCCTTCATACTTACGGTTCTGTACGTCTCACCCTTCTAAAATTCATTTTATAACGTAAGTAGACCCACAAATCACGTTTTATGTGGACGTCTAGACTTGTTTTAGTATATGCTTCCATTATTACGTTTACTGTGTAGGGGCGGGAAGGGGTATTTTTAGGTAGGAAATACGAAAGGGGGGGGGGGGGGAATGACGTTCTGAAAATATGGTGAAGGGGGGTACTGGCCAAAAAAAGGTTGAGAACCACTGATCTAAGTCTACGAAGACTGAGCATGGAACAAACTGTAACACAACCTGATCTTTCCAATACTTCAGTATTTGTGGTTTTGTCTTACCACTTAAAACCACATGTTCTGTGCAGACACCGCATACTCTTGGTGTGAATAAGTTGACTAGGCTTCACTGACATAAAGAAGAGTACTTAAGGACACATGCTTGCTAGGCCAAAGCTTTTATTTTGGCAGTATGATTCTTATACTTCCAGACCCTTTTTTTTTTGGTTAACCTGCTCATTGTTGTTGCTGGCTTAACAATCCTGATAATGATTTCTTGATCTAGGGATATTGTTTTGTTTACATCTAATTCTAGATATGCGAAATGGTCTACAATTTCCAACCCTGCAAAAAAGATTGATGGTATCCATTTGCACCTTGTGTGTCATACAATTGTGCTAATTGTTATACCATATATACCATATATAGGAAAATGCAGATAGTAGACGTTACACGTTTTCCTCAGAGTGGGTAATAATGGCAACATCATCTGCAAAAAGCAACTCTCTAATAACTACCTTTCCACATTTTGTCTTGGCCCTCAATAGTTGAGCTTTGTAGAGCATCCCCCCCCCCCCCCTGATCGTGAGTGAATGCATATAGCACCATCCCGATAATGATAGGCATATTTCAATCGAAGTGAAAAGTATATTCCAAAGATGATGGGAGCAAGTACACAGACTAGCTTAATTCCACTCTTGATTTCAAACTCTTGTGAAGATGCACGATCACACTTGATTATGCCCTTCATGGCTGTGTGGAAGGATTCGACATTGGGTAGAAGAATTGGCGAGCAACCGATCCTTCTTTAGCGCCTTGAACAGACCCTCACGACTGACCAAATCAAATTCCTTTGTGAGATCTATGAAGGCAATAAACGGTGGTTTATTCTGTTGACTGTAATTTCCTTGCATCGGAATGATGTCGGAATGAGACTATCATATTGATGGTAGACCAGTTCCTTCGAAAGCCACACTGTAATTCAGGGTTGACTTAAGGCTCCTAGGACTTCAAGTCTGCGCAGAACAATTCTGGCAAATATGTTCCAAACTATACATGGAAGTGAGATACCTATAGTTAATACAGTCGTCATCATACCCTTTGTTCTTATACAGTGTTATGATGCTTGAATCTTTGAAATCATTTGTAACATGTCCTTCTTGCAAACATAGCTCTATTAGCTGGTGGATCTGTAGAGTGCATTTGTCTTGCTCATTTCTGATAACCGCTATTGGAATCCCGTTTTTACCTGGATCTTTGCCAGATGCAAGTTCGTTAATAGCACAATTAACTTCTGTTGTGGTGGCACGTGTGCCCAGGTGCTCACGAATGGAAAGAGCCTATATGGCGTTGAGGGCATCATCTGCCAGCTTGGTCTCGCCTGAGTAAAGATCCAATTAATGCTAAATCCATCTATACTGCTTCTTACCAGTTATGATTATTCCATTTAAGGTTCTCAGTGGTGATTTCTTTTAATTATTGGACCGCAGGCCTGTGATGTTTCCCTTATCACTTATATTCTGAATGCACTTGTATAACTTGATCCTGATCCAATGGTTGTTCGCACATTGCCTGGCTGCTTTTTTGTGCATCCTTCCTAGCTTGGAGAGATTTTGTTGCTCTTTCTTTGCTTCAGAAGAGAGCTATCTTCTTTTTCTCAATCCAGATCTGCAGTGTTTGGCTGTTTGCCACAAACCAGTCCTGCCTCTTATGATCTACAGTGCCTTACCCCTCTGCCTCTGTTTTATAAAGAGTTTCCTTACGAATACCGCACTTTTTGCTTGCTGTACTATCAACGTCTCATACAAACACAGGCATTCTTAGTTCCTTCACATGCATCCAAGAATATCAACCTTGCATGTGGAAATCAAACATTTATTCGGCAGAAACTCAATATCATCAAGTCGCGCACATAGGGCGGTTAATTCAATACATCATCTCTATATACATATCTAGTTAATAAACAGTTATAGCAATCAGGTAATCACAACAACCCTGCACTCAATACTCGCTATCTTTAACATGGCAACGCTAGCTCGCACTCCCGCACAACCCATACACTCGCTTCTCGAACACATGCGTCCTTCCCCTACAATAGTCGGGCTGTCTCAAGTTGTACTGCTGTCCGGTCGTGTTGTGTCAGGTCCCTCAGTGCAAGGCTGTCCTGTCAATCCTGATGGGAGTCCTGTAGGCTTGTGTCCCCTTTTGTATCTGGGTCTTGTCCTGTCTAAGTCCTGTCTATGACCTCTCTGTGTCCCTGCCCAGGTCCTGTCTCTCATATCTCCGTTGTCCTGTATGCGTCCTGTCGATGACATCTCTGCATCCCTGCTTATGTCCTGTCCCTAATATCTCCCTTGTCCTGTATATGTCCTGTCTCTATTCCCCAACACGCTGACATGTACAATTGTCTGATGTATCGGTGAGCGCATCTTAAAATTGCTATTGGAGTACAAACACGCATCAGGATCTTTGGTGTTGATAATATTAATCCTGGGGATAAATGTGTGGTTGGCTGCGTTGATTCTATTTGGTCTCAACCTAACCCTTGTAGAAACCAAAAAATTATCAGTATGACAATCAACACGGTGGTAACTTCGAGTTAATGACGTTTGATTCAAATGTTGTCTCCATGTGTGATGAAGTTCAGCTGGTGCCAATGGCCGGATTTTGGGTATTTCCATGTGACCTTATGAGACTCTTTTGTTTTAAAAAAGAAGTTTGTGATACATACTTCGCTTCTTGTACAATCCACCATCAGCCTTTGTCCATTTTCATTCAAGCGACCGATGTGTATTTTCCAATACACACTGGCCTTGAACTCGAGTCCTTGCCCACACGAGCATTACAATCACCGAGTACACAAATTAATCGGTCTATGGTACTACCTTGATCACAGTGTCTAATTCCTCGTAAAAGGAACCCTTCACATCGTCAGAGGAAGTGAGTGTCGTTGCATATGCAGTGATAATCGTGGCAAGCTCGCAATCCATTACCAAGCACAGAAATACTGGTCATTCATTACCACCAGCTGGAATTTCAATCATACCCATTAGTTCATTCTTCACTGCAAAGCCAACTCCATGTTGTCTATTTTCTTCCTGGCCTCTATCCTTCAAAAAGAAATGGTGTAATATTTGTTGTTCCTAATTGACCCTTCCTCATAAAGGCCAGCAATATCAATGTTAAAACGGTTGAGTCAAATGGCAGCAAGTCAAATGGTTTGGCCATGCAAGTAGGTTACCAACTAATAGTATACCACAACAAGCAATGATCTACAGACCAGAGGGAAGCTTTGTTTTCCAAACAAAGCTTTCACTTCACATTCAACTTCGGCGTCATTCGCGAAATGTATCCCACCAAGGTGAGTTTTCAGTGTTTATGATGACAAATGTTTTTTCCCGTAAAGCGGTGCATAGCTGGGTAGAAAAAGTTACGAGGGTGAGTTAATAAGTAAGTCACACAGTTATGTGGGAAGGCAGGTAAACGAAAACAAAGCACGTAGTTCTATGCAGCCGGTTTGGGAGGACTGATAAAACAATGAGATATGTGCATCAATGTTGATGGAAATTATGTTGAGAAATAAAAGGACAGTATATATATAAAAATGAACTGGTTTCAAGTTGTTATCATATTTAGTTATTTTTCTACAGTAATTTGTGACTTACTTATTGACTTCCCCGCTTATATACATACATCATTCCCCCAGTCTCCGATGATCGATGTATTTAAGAAACTGTCGTTAGTTGCTGTTATTATGAACTAGTGTGAGGCTTTCAGGCTCGCTTCAAAACATGATTGGTTGTGTGTGAATACAACATGCTCATTTGCTTAGCGGCTTGATAGTCATGTGTCGAATTAGCATAGTTGAAGATTATTAACATGTACTCGGGCTCCCAGGACGGGCTAATAAGGGCACCAGGACATTTCCTGGAAGATGAAGGCCGTCGGTGTGACCACGTATATTTCCATGGGCAGGAATTCACTGCATGTTTATCCTAATGTTGTAATGTGTTGCTATTTCAAGCTATTTTGCCAAGTTCAGTCCTATACTGAGGGTTCACAGTGAGTCAGTGAAGGCACTTATGTTCTTGGTCTCTTAAGGTAATATCGCAATGACAGTCGTTAGATGGGGTAATTGCTTCCTTACTGGAATTATTTCAGAATGTGAGCACTAAGTGTATACACAAGCGACATGTATATATTCATATCCAAACCTCAGTATAAGAGTTACACGTCGGGTATGGTGTACTCCAAATCACTTTCAACTGTGTCGTCTTTTAATTTGTTATGAATTCCAGTTATTTTCAGACCGTGACAAATTACTAACTTGTGGCGCGCGGACTTGGTTCACTAATATGTTGGAGGATACTCCCCCCCCCCCCCCCCCCCCCCCCCCCCCCCCCCCCCCCCCCCCCCCCCCCCCCCCCCCCCCCCCCTCCCATTCATTTATTAGTTTACTGTTTTCCACCAGATGTCTATTAATGTGATCTTTGGTTATTTTGCTACTTCTTCTTCTTCTTCATCGTTCCGAGCCATTGAGGTTCTTTGCTGCAAATACAATCCGTCTCCATTCGTCTCTCTGGTGGACCTTCTCTTGCCAGTCGTTGATTCCAAGTGCTTGTAGGTCTGTACATGTATTATCTCTCCACCGCCTTCTTGGTCTACCTCGGGGTCTGCGGTCATTTATTTCCTGAGTGTAAGCGAGTTTTGTTTCCCTATTATCTTCCATTCTTTCTATATGCCCCAGCCATTGTAGTCTATTAGCCTTCATGATACCAGTGATTAGCGGGGACTTAAACAGATCATAAATGTCTTTGTTACTTCTTCTTTTCCACTCTCCACTTTGTGTATCCCTAATGGGTCCAAAGATGCGTCTTAAAAGTTTGTTCTCAAAGGTTTGTAACAAGGCTTCGTCTCTTTTCGTTGTACTCCAGGTTTCAGAGCCATACAGCACAACTGGTATGATCAGTGTTTTGTATATTGTGATTTTGGTGTTACGAGATAGCGCCTTTGATTTTAGTAGATGTTGTAGTGCATAGTATATCTTATTTCCAGAGTTGATTCTAGTTTGTATTTCTTCCCTTATGATGTTGGAGCAGTTGAAGATTGTACCCAGGTATTTGTATGTTTCCGTTCTTTTAATGGTCATATTATCTATTTGTATGTGGCGAGAGTTTTTAGCCATTCCGTCTCTTGAAATTACCATATATTCTGTCTTATCTTGGTTATTTTGCTACATCTTTCACAATTTCCTAGTGCAATCTTCTGCCTCTGATATTAAAGAGGTTCCAAATCTGTATAAATTCACATCCTGTTGTTTATATTGATCCCGCTACTCTATCTATGAAGCGTGGACCACTGTTCTGTATTCTGTTTGGCGTGTCTGTGTTTATCTCTGAGCAAATTGTTAGCGAGGCATTGTTATATTCTATACCAGAGCGGGTATAACCAATACACAGGCTTTTCAGAATATCCGTGTCTGATCCGACGTTATACCAGCAATCTTCAGTACACGTCATCTTCTAAGACAGTGGTTCTCAACCGGTGCGGAATTCCCCCCAGAGGGGAATTTTAGAGTTTCCGGGGGGGGGGGGGGGGGGGGGGGGGAATTAAGATTATTTCAAGATCGCGTTAATACAAGAACCGATTACTTCATATTGTTTTTTACCACGATACTTTACATCTCTGTACTTCTTGCCCTTCTGAAATTCATTTTATAACGTAAGCAGACCCGCAAATCACGTTTTATGTAGACGTCTAGACTTGTTCTTGTACGTGGTATTAAATTTAGCTTCCACTTTTATGTATACTGTGTAGGGGAGGGGTGGGGTCGTGTGGGGGGGGGGGATATTTATAGGGAGGAAATACGAAAAGGGGGGGGGGGAATGACGTTCTTAAAATATGGTAAAAGGGGGCACGGGCCAAGAAAGGTTGAGAACCACTGTTCTAAGAGATTTATTCTGTGCGTTTTCAATATATTTCTGAGCTCATCTCCTAGAATTACTACAAGATATTCAGACGTTGCTTCGTCTTTTCAATGGCATTTGTCTAATGCGAGATTGATATTTTACTGTTCTTCTTTGTAGCTCATGGTATATGTGATGACGACAGCTTGCCAGCACTTTATTATAAGTTTCATTAATTCTAAACACTGTTTTCCCCATTGTGAATTGTATTCTTGAATACACCCACAAAGTATTGCACAATGTATGCCAAGTGTATGTCGCTGCCTCTCAGAAATCACACAACATAAACTAAAGCAATAAGACCAATACTTCAAGTTCCCATGCAACAGTGATCCCATATTGTTATATATATATATATACATACCAATATATACCAATATATATATTTTATATGCCAGATATATATATATATATATATATATATATATATATATATATATATATATATATATATGTTATATATACACCAATCGGCACTATATGGATGATGTGCCCGGCCTCTTTTACTTCCCAAAACTTTTGGCTGGGTCGACCTAGTAGCCCAGATGTTTTAGAAAACTCCTGCTTAAAAGGGGCTTAAAGTTAAGAGGATCGACTTCATTCCACCGGGATTTATCCCTTATGGTTGGATCTCTTTACGCAGGGCGGCCGCCGAAATGGCGCACAAAGTACGAACTCCTGAGCTCCATCGACCATCCCCTGGAGTCTCCGATAAAACTGTACTCGTGTACCAAACGACGAAGGTCAGGTTCAAACCCACAATCTTCTGAGAGCGAGTTAGGTGGCGCAACAACTTGGATAGGAGGCTCCCAGAAAAAACCCCTTTATTACTGAAAGGATATGAAATTATACTTACTGTTTCCTTGTTTCCGCTGGTTCGTTTCCTCTGTGCTAGAATTTACGACGGTTCTGTTCCTTTTGTTTTATCAGTCACAGATACTGAACTGTTAGGATAAATTCACTAAACAGACGTTCTTTCTAATGTGTTCTGAAGTTAGAAAGTTCGTGTTCATAATGTTAATTCACCAGATGCCGAAAATACATCGAAACTTCTGCAAAAGCACTCTAAGCATATACAATTTGAGCTAGGGACATTAACTTTCAGTTAAAACCATCTCCATTTCTAATATGTTAGTAATTCCTTTGTCACGGTTCGTAATTATTTCCGTACACTTTCATTTAAGTAATGTAAAAGAAAACGACCAGGATGTAGCTTCCGGTCAAGATGGCTGCGGAAGGTTATGTTGTTCAGTGGCCGTCTTCTTTTTTTCGCTTAGGAGATGAATATTTTCATCTCCTGCATTTAATTTGTGTGCCAGGATGTAATATCAGGAGTTTCTTCTCAAGATCTGCGCCGATGCTACGGATTTCGTGTTTTGAGCGAAGCAATCCTTGAGTGAATTTTCGCAGCCTGTATGTTTCTGTGGTGTTCGATTTTTCAAAATGGCGGAACAACGTTTGTACTCCGTGTGGAAGGGTTCAACCCAGCAAGCCGACGGGGAAGGCGTGGCGGCCGCAAACGGCTAGGAATGCGTGGTAGGGTAAAACGTTTTAGACCTAAATGTGACCGTCTGGGCCTCAGGAATACTCGTATTCTATATTGGAACTGTGCCAGCGTAAAACAATGGCGCCCTATTCTAGAAAACCTGATATATGGGAACGAGACGAGACTGGGTGATCAGTTACTCCAAATTGCCGGCTTCAAATGCTTCTACAACAGGCGACACCTGGGAATTGCGATTCTCATATGCGACAGTATGGTGGTTTCAGAGCTAGACATGTCTAGCTGGGACAATGACGACATACAAATACAGGTTGTTAGAGTTCAATCCGGTCTACCATTCGTGTTGGTTAATGTTTATGCCCGCACGCTAATGTGGATTCCCAGAAGTGGCAGTGCCTAAGTGACAAACTAGGTCACGAGAGAAATGATATTTTCTGTGGCGATTTCAACGCTAAAGGCAGATCATGGGGTAACATTTCCTCCAGCACACAGGGGGAGGAGCTCGAGACTGCACTTGAAACCATTGACCTGGTTTGTATCAACAGTGGCTGTGTCACCAGGACAGCAAGCCGTCCATGTGATGAGGACAGTGCTATTGATCTGGCGCTGGTTTCTCCTTCACTCACTACAGTGCGTAGATGGGGTGTCCTAGGGTACCATGGCAGCGACCACCACCCTTGCAGCATATTGGTGGAGAAAGGCAGAACCAGGCAGCACAAGTCAACGGTCAAGACTTTCCAGTATGACAGTACAGGGCAAGATGTGGTGAGCAAAATAAGGCGCGACAAGCGCAGAAAGTTTCAGGGCAGGAAAAAAAGCTGGGAGCAGCCACCGTGGTGGAATTTTGAGGTGGAGAAGGCCTGGGTGGATAAGCGCAGTGCTGTAAGGAAATGGCAAAAGGCCAAGAAGAACAGAGTTGCCCATCCTAGTCCCTGCATGCACTTAGAAAGAGAGATGCACACAAAAGTAAGCTATTTAAAAAAACTGGTTAAGGAGGTTAAAAGTGAAAAATGGGCAGAGGTATGTCAAAGAGTAAGCACAGACAAGTCACTGAAATTGTTCTGGCGACTACATAAAAGCATGAGTGGGGTAGCCAAGAATAAGAGAATTTCTGACTTCCAAGGTGCTGACCTCATCTGGCAGAGGACTGACGAGAACAAGGGAAAAGCCCTCCTATCTAGAGCGGAGCAACCAGACAGACATAGGAGGCCGAAGTCTTGCCAAGGAGGTCACCTAAGACAGATGCAAGGCCCAGAACATGTCGGATGAAGACACAGTGACAGTGAAAGAAATCAAGGCTGTGCTTCGACGATAAAAATACAGCCCCACATGGCCAGATGGCATACGATACGATGACATCATTATGTGTACCGACAACGAGGTAGAGAAACTAGCAGACATTTACAATAACAGTATAGGGAGCGCTAACATAAAGGAGGAGTGGTTACACAGCTATCTGATTCTCTTGCCGAAGCCTGGCAAAGACCACACAAACATTCAGGGATATCGTGTAATAACAATGCAGAATACAAAAGGCAAGCTGCTGGAGAAGTTAATTGCAAGGAAAATATCAAGCCAGCTAGAGAGGCAAGGTGTTTTCCCACCTACCCTGGAAGGGTACCGTCCAAAAAGCAGTTTTTGCCCATGACGTCTATGAAGGTTTCCACTCAGGCATTGAAACCTTTGCTGCAGCGATTGATCTTGAGGATGCGTACAACAGAGTACCATTGGATTTCTTAATGCTTCAGCTTCTTGAGCTCAAGATAAGTCCTTTCCTCCTTAGTTGGATCGCCGCAGCCCTCTTCCAACGGAAAGTAGTTTTCAGATGTGGCAGTTGGACTTCGGAACCAACAACAATATATCCTGGCCTACCACAGGGATCACCATTATCTCCGGTGCTGTTCAACGCCTACACTGTGAGAATCACCAGCGAGCAGATCACTGGACCGGGGAGGACACTGTCATATGCCGACGATGTTTTAGTGTATCGTCAGGGTAAGGATAGAGATCAGGTTGCTGTGGAACTACAAACCGAACTCAATCGCATAAGTACTTGGTGTGTTGAAGCTGGAGCAATGGTCAACCCAACAAAGGCAACAGTGACATGGTTCTCTTTGAATAACCATATTGTCAACACTCCAACACCAACGGTAAATCTGTGTTCAGAGACTGTGGAAAAAACGCAGGCAATGAATTACCTGGGGATACGTTTTGATCGAAGCCTTGCTTATAATGAGCACATAGACCAGGTGATAACAAAGGCCAAGCGGGGTTTGGTTGCAATGCGGGTGATGGCGGCAGCAAACTGAGAGCAGCGCCACCCATGTCTTCTATACGAGGGGCTGAACATGTCTGTTTTTGAGTGTACTTATGGCGATCCTGACTCTCAGCCGTAAGCAGATAGAAATAGATGGAAAGGATACAGAACTGAAGCTATGCGCATTATTCTTGGATATACAAGAAACACAGCATGCAGGGCGATGCGCTACCTTCTTGATTTTCAAACCATTGAAGACAGAGTACAAATTTGCAGAGCACGTGCCTACCTCAGAGTTAACGCAAACACACAACATCCACTGAATAGTGAAATTAGGAATGTGAAGGGCAGCAGGTTAAAAAGAGGAAGGTCGTGGATGGGTCAAGCCGAAGACATTCTTTAACAGGTTTGTGTGCACTTGAGGACTTAGAACCTGGCGAGGAGTGGGTACAAGTGCCAACAGATTTCTGTGCGTCCTTTTCTGTTTGCATCCAACTAGACAAAAAATGCAGACAAGAAATTCCGGCTGCTGTAGATGCGGAAGTATCAGCGTAGATTTTCGAGAATTCGTTAGACGGTGATGCTGTCATCTACACAGATGGGACGGTCGTCCGACATGTAAGAAGCTCATGAGCCTTTACCGCTCAGGCCACCGGAGGGAGAATTGTGAAGGAGGACTCTGGTGCTTTTGTTGAGACCACAAATAGCCTGACTATGGAAGTTATGGCAGTAAGTAAAGCAATGACATGGCTCGAGACACAGACATTCAATAGGACATGTTTCCTTAGCGACTCAATGAGCATGCTCAAGAGGATAGAGACGGGAGTGGATCCGAAGAGAGTGGTTGCTGTCGCTGGAGCGGTCTCGTCTGACAAAGATTAATTTCATCTTCGTGCCAGGGCATGTGGGAGTACAAGGAAATGAGCGGTATGACAAGCTCACAGGTAAGGCTAATGTGGAGGGCGGACGCGCCATGGACCAGGCTGACATTCTGAATGCTCTACGAGAAGTAAGACTTTTGCGAGAACCAAGTGATGACTGTGAATCTACAACCATGGTCAGACTGCGAGAACAGCAAATTAAAAGAGGTGTGGCCAAACAAGAACATTACCCCGGAAGCCAACGAAGATTAATAAACCAACACAGAACTGGTGTCGATAGCCGCTACACGCTGCGGAATTTGCTGACCAGGGGATCCGAGCACTTACGGACTGAATGGTTCGATGTGCAATGAGAATGATCTGACAACTAACTAACTAACAAAAGAAAAAGACACATTTTTTATAAAGCGTATTGCTAGCCCTATAAGAATATCGATTGGCTCTCGATGCGTGATATGGTCAATATCATGCTGATCGCCATAATTACCAGGATGTTTCCTGGTAGCCATCTTTAGACTGGGGCGAACTGGGAGCCTAGGCTAGTTTGTTTTTTTTAGCAATCCCATCTCGGGAAGATTTAAGTACATGACCACTGTGGTGGCAAAAAAAATGCTGCTTCTGTGGTGCCTTATTACGTTTATTTATTCGCTGGGACAAAGTAGGTATTTGTTAAGTTTTTCCCTTTTCACATTTTAGGAGTTCCTTGTTGAATAAACAACGTCAAAACACAAACAGTTCGGGATAAAACGTTTGTATACTCTTATCTGTTGAAATATTTATGTTCCCATGTCTTATTTCCAAAGTTTTTTGTATGTTTGTTGATGTTTGCTTCGTAGCATACCGAGTGTAATGTTTACAGATTGCTTAGTTTAAAGTACTACTAAATGTTTTTAAAGTCTAAATTCTTTGGTAAATTTATGTCTTTATTCCCATGGACGATACGGTAAGACCCAGAGAGTAGATGTGCTCAAGACTACCACAGTTGTTTGTATGAGTCGTCTTCTTTTTCTCTTCCTCCATTTATCTTAGTGTAGTTTTATATGGTGTGGGAAGGGCAAGGGGAATATACAGCTATTTTTACGCTCTATCTAATGCTGTTTGTAAGTTTGTATTCATTTCTCTAAGGTTGTTCTTGATACAATCGCTTAATCTTTTACGTGGTCTTCGCTTTGCACTGTAACCATTATATATCTTCAATGTGGCTCTGTGTGAAAGATTTTACAAGGGACTTCTTGTGAGGTGGCCACACACCTTTAATCTGTCGTTCTTTAATGTAGTGCATGGCTGCTTTCAGACCTAGTTGACTTCGTCTACGGTTATTCCCACAGCTCTGCTTAGAAACCTCATCACTGCTGCTATGATTTTGCTCTCATTAGGTGCAGTAACCGTCCGTGTTTGACATCGGTAGCATGATGTCCGCGGATAAATCACTGGTTTATTTTATTTTCGAGTTCTTTATTTTTATTGACCGGTTTTCTGCGCTCTGCCAATTACCAATGTCTCTTTCTTTGCAATGCTTATTTTATTATTATATTTTTTTTAAATATTAGCATATACTTGCAATTAACTTGATTTAGCTGGTTTTAAAGGCTCTCTTCATCTTTTCCTATTAAAACTTAGTCGTTTACAAATAATAATTCTGAAATGCTGTATTCTTTGTTCTCTGCTTCTCAGCATATATTGTCAGTGTATATTATAAGAAGTAGGAGACGATCTCTGCCGTACACCAAAATTCACTTCGGCGTTGATGTACTTGCCTTTGTTCTTACGTAACTTTTTCTTGACTTATATACATTTTTTCAAACATTAAGTAGATGTTTACTAATTCCGTATTTTCTCAAGCAGTCCCATAGCATATTCAACTCTGTATAAAGCCTATTCCTGGTCTATCAATGTAACTTAACATGTCTTATTATGTTCAACTGGATTTTATGTCTGTCGTCTTAGTGTGACTAGTGCGTCTGTGCATCTTCTGTTTGGTCTAAAACTCATCAGGGAGTCTGATAATTGTTCTTCCATTAATGGTCTTCATCTTTTTTAAATGATTTTGGCATACGTTTTCCCTGTGTGGCTAAGTAGTGAGATTTATCTTTAATTAGTGACAATCTGTCTGATTGAACTGATGTTTTCGAAACTGGTTTAATTATTGCTGCCAATTATCTGGTAATTATTGGTCGGATGAGCAATTTTGCCTCTATTTCTCCACCCGCTTTGAAGATGTATGCAGGTAAATCGCCAATGCCTGTCGCTTTATGCTTTGGTGCTGTTTTAATTACTTGTTCTACTTCTGCTATTGATACTGTTCGTTCAGCTAATTTTTCTCTGCTATTTTATTATTTATAAAGTTCTTTGTACGTATTATGATTTTAAGTATTGATCTTTTAAGAAACAAACAATAATGACTATGATCTCATAGTGAATAGTGAGCCGTTTCTTCCGCTCGGTGGTATGTTCAAGGCACAGTTGGAGAAGGATCTATTGTATATCCGTGTACGGTTAGGGGGATATACTTTTCTCATAAACTAGTTAACTGATTTATCTAGAGATTATGTGTTGTTAGGAGCTGAATTAGGTATCATAGCTAACTTTACTGTGACTTGGCATATTAAAATGGTTAGGAGCTGAATTAGGTATCATAGATAACTTTACTGTGACTTTTCATTTTAAAATGAAGATTATTTCAAGATCGCGTTAATACAAGAACCGATGACTTGATATTGTTTTTCCCTTCATACTTTACTGTTCTGTACGCCTCACCCTTCTTAAATTCATGGTATATCGTAAGTGGACCCGCAAATCTCGTTCTATGTAGACGTCTATACTTGGTTTAGTGTATGCTATTAAATTTAGCTTCCATTATTACGTATACTGTGTAAGGGCGGGGGGGGGGGGAGGGTTAGGGAAAGAATTACGAAAAAGGGGGGGGGGCGGATGACGTTCTGACAATATGGTGAAGGGGGGGGGGCAGGGGCTAAAAAAGGTTGAGAACCACTGTGTTATAGAATATATTATAATGGAAGAACACATAACACAAAAACACATGAGAGTGTTACTCTATTCGTACCTGCAAACGTATTGTGTATGCTATGTCAGGTGTCCCGTAAAAGTTTGTTGATCTCGTTATATATTACAAATAATGACAAATATGTTCGTCATGAGATATATATATATAGTATTTAGTTTTCATTTTATTTTTGTTGAGGGGCGTTCACTCGCTCTGAGCTCAAAGGGGGATCCATACTTAGTGGTTGCTACAGTACTTACTAGTAGCAGCAACAAGGTGAAAAATAAGGTAGTGAAGAGCTGAATGTTTCATGTGGGTTATCTCCCCTTTACAGTGCCCTAGCCGTCAGATGAACCCACTCCGACTTCATCCCCATACATCCCCATATCAAGGACGAGAAGTCAACATTTTAGTTGAAGTTGTTTACTATATGTTTCATGACCTACTCGCTAACAGCGCTTTGGTTTAGATTTATTTAACCAGTATATCATCACCCAGTAAATTATTTGCATGAAGGCGCTAATTTTAAATCTCTTTCGCGTACTCCGGATTATTTTACGAATATATTGTCCATTTTCAAGAGAATAGGGACGCCACATGTAGCGTGCCCAGTGGCTGATCCACGGTGGACCTGTATTATGTGACCTTGTCGATCGGTGTATTCGAACACCCAAAGTGGCTTATTCTAAAATTTAATTGACCTGGGCTAAAACTGGAACCATGACATTTTCCTGTACCTAAACGCGGTCTGTGTGATACTGGTCACATCACCCATCCAGTATCACTTCGTATATAAAAATACGGGGTCAGAACCATATACCCAAAACGACAGACAAAGTGTAAAGGGGTCCTTTTCTTTACCTAGAGTAGTCTAATAGCATAGATACCTATTGTCAAAAGTGATCCGAGTTCCTCCCATCATGGAATAATGACAGATTAAAATTCATCAAAACAACACTAACGATTTTGGAATGCTATCAAATCTATATCAAATATTGCACACTACGTAGAGCATACACAGTTAGCACACTATAGTAGCTAAATTGGATTCCAAGGTTGTATTAATCCTTGTTTATGCACTCTTAACTTGTTGGGGATACCAAGGTAGGCCCATATTAGCTACGTACAGGCTGGCTGGTTTTACATCACATGGTCTTACTTCCAGTACCTTTTCAATGAGGCGAGGTCAACTATGGAGTCATGTAAATTACATTTGAGACAAACTGGGTATATGGTGCTAGCCACATATTGTATAGAGCAATTTGCACTCGATTTATTATGTGGTCAATAGCACGACAACCGTCTTTACTTCCCATGGCATTTATAGGTACCAAATATAGGCTGGGTCTGCCTACAAGCCAATGTCAGGTCTAAACATCCGACTCTAAGGGCGTCGTACCCATGGCCACCGGACAGACAGTGAAGCGTAGTAATCTTTAAAACAGTCTTAAATTTTGAGAGGATCTTCTTCATTGCCCCGGGTTTTATCCCATATGGTTAGGACTCTTTGGGCAGGATGGCCTGCCGAAAGCATTACACAAAGCACGAACTGCGTAGCTCAGGCTACGACCCTCAAGAGTCTCTGAGAAAAATGCACCGAAAGAAGCATAGTAGTAATATGGTCACCCAAACAAGAATTAAGTTCCCAAAAAAAAGCTTCGAACCAAGGACTAACGGATCAGTGTGTGTGTTCTCAACCGGCACACCACCGCACCTTTCATTTGTGTGGGTGAGAAAGACAAACGGAATATATTACATATTAACATTTTAAATTACATATTATTTATTTATTTTCCACAGAAATAAACTACAATGCAACATTATGTTTCTAACACAGGCACATTCACAAAATTACAAGCCACACACCCTAGACCTAGATCGTCAGATTCTCAGCTGCAAATGTCTCAGTCAGAATTAACTGCTTGCTCCTGGTTTGATTCGCCCTCCTACACACAGATTCCAGCCTCGCAGGCTGGCGGTGGCGTCGCTCAATATTGGAGAGTTAACCAACAATTAGCGAGCCGCGGTAGTGTAGTGGTCAACACGCTTGCCACGGTAGTCGTGTGATCTAATCCCCTGTTAGATAGATAATATATTAACTGGCCTGTAGCTTCAGGTTGACCAAGCCTACAGTAGGTATCAGGGAATATCTCGGGAAATAGCGGCTATTAGTTTGATATGTACCACATTACATCAATTGTAAATCTTCCGAATAAACTATGGTACTAGTGGCATATATTAAGTACGTCTCAACAAGTGTAAAAATGTCTTTTATATAATTTTTTAACCATATACCAAATACACTTCATGGCACGGTAAACAGTGATAAAAACAAGTTCTGTAGCGGACAGATGCTTGGGTATGTGAAATGCTAGAACCCCCCCCCCCCTTCCCTCGTAGTGAACGATGAGAGCTGATGATGTCATAAAAATTTTTTCGTTTAAACCACTAGCTGTTTTGCGGGGTTTCTACACTGTTACCTTGGAGAAGTGTGCGAACATAGTTGCAATAATATGCAAAACAAAGAATGCTACAAATCTAGTGTATAAAAATATGACAATTGTAAAATATGTAAGGGATATATAGACCTAAACAGCAGCAAATAAGTTTAAATTATACATCACAGTAACAAAAGTTCAAAATAGAGTATCATGCATTATAATTATCACCATCACATGCTTTGCCAGTGACTTATGTGTTCATGTATCTCCACAGATCTCGATTCCTGGGTTCTGGATAAATTGTACTGATGTTAAGCCTCAATGCCTCCGTCTGGGAGCACCCAACACTTTTCTCTTTCTGTTCTGCCAGTTCTACTGCAGATCGCTACTGTCATAGTTTCCAATGCTTCTCTTTTAATTATATGACAATAGAACATCGCTGTCATAGACTTACAGTTTTATATAATGTTCTGCTTTCATTATTTCTCCCAGGTAATCATTCTTAGGTACTCTGGCAGTCAGACCAATGTAAAAATCTTATGTCAGTGAAATGATGTAAATATAAAAGCAGAAATATGAAAACTATAGGTAGACAATATGCAGTATGAAAACAATGAAGAAGGTGAGAAAACCTTTATACGCATAATGGGTGTCGGAAAGACATTTATAAAACAATAACAATGCCCCATTATCCCAAATAAAATTGAAAAGGAATAACTCCCCTCCCCACCCCCCTATATATATATTATTGTAGTTTCAATTGTAAAGTTGTACACACATTTTAATAACGATGATGATTCGCCCACTACAGTCGGATGCCGATCCGTAAGAACATGACCTCTGTAGGGTCTTCTAGCCCAAAGACCAGCGTCGTGCGACCGGTTCCTGGCCGTTTGATCTGAAATTCGACGAGCACCTGGTATTGACTGGATTGTGGAGGATGCAGATACAAATCGATCCCTAAGGTGACGCAGCCGTATGAAGCGGTCTTCGGCAGCAGTTGTGATTCTGGATCTTCCACTGCGCGGCCAGTCTGCCACTGAACCAGTTTCTTGAAATCGCCTCCAAAGGTGACTAATGGTGCTTCAAACCACATTAAATTCTGTGGCTACTACACTTTGTGACTGTCCAGCCTGTAAACGTTTAATAATGATGAGTCGCTGTTCTGTAGTGAGATGAGCCATTATTGAGCATTGAATATTCAACTGAATTATTCGAGGCCCGTAAATCTTTTACAGGCATTCAATAATATGGTCATTGAGTTTTGTGTTCATTAAGTTTCACTTGCTATCATGAACCTGTCACGAGTCATTATCAAAAATGTATTTTTGACCTTGACCTCTTTCATGACCTCATGAATCATGAGGTGAGTACAATTCAGGTAAACACCTCGAGACGTTAATGACCAGCTGGACACAGACGATAGGTTGACTGATGTCCAATCAGCGAATATCTTTTATAAAAGTATCACCAAAAATGTTGCGTTTCTTTTTAGAACTGTGTATATATATATATATATATAATATATATATATATATATATATATATATATATATATATATGTGTGTGTGTGTGTGTGTGTGTGTGTGTGTCGTGTGTGTGTGTGTCAGGTCAGGTCAGATATGACTGAGCTACCGTATAACAGTAGACGGTACTACCTGCTTTCTGTTAGCGCCGAACGTTGGGCGGCGCTTACCAAACCCGACACCCCACATTGTGCCAACGTCTTCGGGCGGAAGAGAGCAATTGGGAGAGTACAAGCCTTACCCTGGTGCGAGGAAATGCAAGCTAAAGACAAAATGTCATGGCAGGGCAGACCAGGCACTAAGCCTTGGTTGGCAGCTGGTCTAGGATCGAAGCTCCGACAGGCGGACAGTTAGCATTGCTTTGCTGATCCGGCAGCTTCTGCAGCTTGTCTTGTTCCAGATGTAGGGGTGTTATCTTTCATCTGGAGTGAACTAGGCAGGCCGAGAGAGGGATCATGATGCATGGGCAACACATGATCTCTATATTTTAGCCCAGGCTTTGTGCTATGGAGAGGCAATAACTCCATCCCTGATTTGGTCAGTCGTGAAGGTCTATTCAAGGCACTAAAGAAGATTGGCTGCCCACCAGCTCTTCTGTCAATTGTGGAATCGTTCGACACAGGCATGAAGGGTATAATCAAGTTTGATGGCGCAACTTCTGAAGAATTTGAAATCAAGAGTGGAGTTAAGCAAGGTTGTGTACTAGCTCCCACCCTCTTGGAATATACTTTTCACTTCTACTGAAATATGCCTTTCGTGATCAGGATGGTGGTATATACATTCACTCGCGCTCAGATGACGGCCTTTACAATGCTCAAAGATTGAAGGCCAAGACCAAAATTAGGAGTGTACTGATCAGAGAGTTGCTTTTTGCAGATGATGCTGCAGTTACGACCCACTCTGAGGAAGAATTTCAATGTCTACTATCTGCATTCTCCAATGCTTGTTCTGAATTTGGTTTAACAATTAGCAAAAAGAAGACAAAGATTATGACACAAGGTGCATATGGGGTACCATCAATCTTTATTGACGACGCTGAACTAGAGATGGTAGACCATTTTACATATCTAGGATCAGTGGTAAATAGCAAATTAACCCTAGATCAGGAAATCAACATCCGGAATGGTAAGGCAGCAACAACAATGAACAGGTTAAGAAAAAGACAAGAAAAATGACAAGATAAGAAAAATTACATACACATCAATGTTACTGTTATTAACGCATCGTCCTACGTAAAGGCAATGCAAGACCGTTGGTTGCGTTTTTCAGATCAAGTTCGTTTCCCAGTGCTACTTCTCCCCTCTCTAATCATCACTAGCTCATATACTCCTTCTTTCTGGGGTATTATAATTCGAAAAATTTCTCCCCAGTTTCAGAAGATAGAATGAGTGTATATATATATATATTAATATATATATATATATATATATATATATATATATATATATATATATATATATATATATATATATATATATATATATATATATATATATATAACAATGTGAAAACCACTAATATTCTTCTTCTTCTTCTTCTTCTTTTTCTTCTTCTTCTCAAGCCTGAACCCAAAGTTGCCCCCTTCTGTTGGCAAGCAACAGCAGGTAGAGATAAAGGTCTCCCCTATTCTGGACAGATAAGGTTAGCAGTAGGTTTGTCAAGACCGCAGCATGTTCTCTCTTCAGAAAAGCAAGTGCAACAACTGAACGTTAGTATTACCGTATGACAACGGATTAATGCTGGGCCTGAGTCCAAGGTCTGCCAAACATGCAACACATATTACCTAGTTTAGGATCACATGTGAGCAAGATTATTTAAGAAAGAATATGATATTCTCTCTCACTCACTCACAGCATTTTGAGGTGATAATGCACATATAGAGAAAAGAATTGTTCAAGCACCGGAATGGTGTACCAACTCCTAAATTGTCTGCGTAGCAAGAAGATAGCAGAAGGTTAATTTTAGAAAAGTGCACACAGGTGTTTTGACAAGATTACTCCCTATGGCATCTGAGATGACAGTGCATGATATGCAATCATTAGATAGCCTGAGAATAGTAGAATGGATTAAGAGTTATAATAATAATAATAATAATAATAATAATAATAATAAGTCTTTATTTTCAAAGGGTTAAGAATTGGGCACGCAGGCCCGTCTGACATTCTGCCCTTCTTCTCTATTTCCTCTCATACATTCTTTCATTCAACATCACTTATGAAGCAACTTTTGACAACAAAAGAACATTAAAGCGCATGAAAAATAATCAATAACAAATGACTCACTGAGGCAGTGTTTAACATGGGCATTATAAATACCTAAGGAGGGTGTAGCGTGCAATACATACGGGAATATTTTTTGGCTAGTTGTCGTTTGAGATAAGTTACCATTATTGTCTTTTTTGTGTTATTTGTTATGGGGGCATGTAGTCTGTACTAAGGTAGTGTTCAAACAGGTTGCGAATGTATGTATCATGATTGGTGGTGTCTTTGATTTCTTGTGGAAGATTGTTCCACAACTGAGCTGCAGAGTATGCTAAGCTTGTTTTATATAAGTATATCCTAGGTTTAGGGACATGAAGTATATTTAGTCGTTCGCTATGTCTAGCGTTATATTTAAACAATGGCCAAAAGTAGCTTGGAGCATTTTGAAATAGGATTTTGTGAATTAGTTTGGTCTTATTAAAAAGCAGGCGCTTGTGGAGTGGCAGTAACCGGAGACGTTTATATAGGTTAGAATTGTCGGTAAGCTTTTCACCATTAATTAAACGCACTGCCCTTTTCTGGAGTGAATATAGGCGTTTTGTTATTGATTTGGAGAATCCATCCCAGACTGTGGAGCAGTAATCAATATGTGTTTGTATATGAGAAGTATAGAATATCTTTCTTGTGTTTTCGTCAAGGACATTTTTAATTTTGGCAAGTTGGTATACTTTTTTGGCTATTTGTTTAACTAGAGCATGAACATGTGAGTTAAAAGTTAGATTTTGATCTATGATAACACCCAGTGTCTTGTGCTCGGTGACACTTTTTACAGGCGTGCTGCCAATGTGCAGCTGAAGAGTTTTCTGCGAGTTTAGAGTGTGAAGTCTTTGCCTGGTTCCTATTAACATAGACTTTGTTTTAGTAATGTTAATTTGCATGCGGTTTGCATGACTCCAGTTAACTACACTATTTATTTCCTGTTGCAAGGATAATTCTAGCACATTACGATCAACAGCGTTTGTATATACTGTGCAGTCATCAGCAAATAGATCGCAGGACGACGACAGATTTAATGGAAGATTATTTATATAAATGGCAAATAATAGAGGGCCAAGAATAGACCCCTGAGGTACTCCAATATTAATGGTAATGGCTTGAGATAAAACTTTATTGTGTGATGTTAGCAGATTCAAGGCATAGCATTGTAGGATGCCGGCGAAAGATGGTTCAAGTCCACAGGCCTCTCCAAGAATTGAAGAGAATATTTCTCAGTGCCTTAAATTTGTAATATCTCTCTTGACACACAGGGCATACACATATTACTTCATCCTTTTGCCCTAAGGAACACCATGCTGACCAAGGAGTGATAAGCCTACCTTCTCTAGTGAGGAAAAGCACAATTATTTCACACCACACACGAAATGCGAGTGCTGTTCAGTAAGCTATGTTGAAGAATGTGGGGTCCCGCTTCGTGACTGGCCCCGTGTAGAGTATTGTGATCATGTGAGTCCAACTGGCTTATCCATGTCGAGTTGGGAACGCTGAATTGTTCCACATAGCCTGCGATAACTTCTATAATTAACATCTTTAAGCGTGTCCTAGGGTGTTTGTGGTTCGAAAGAGCGACATAAGAATTCCCGTGAGGTGATGAGGCTGGTTGTGATTGTACCCATTATGTTACATGGCCTACGTCCAGACAGTTCTCCCTGGAGAGCTGGACAACAATCACCCACAGTTGTCAGACTCCTTACTAGTGATCCACTCTAACCTATTTCCTACTTCATCCGAAGTGTATGGCTCATTAGGAATTGGATATCGACTCAGAAAGTCTGCTCCACCGTTTATTTTCACAGGAACGTGTTCAATCTGGAATGAATAAGGTTTTAGAAGCAATGACCATCTCATGAGTCTTGCATCTGGATTCCTTTATGCTGCCAGAAACATTAAGGGTTGATGATCACACGGCACTGTAAAATGTTTTCCAAACAGGTAAGCCTGGAATTTTCCCACAGCCCTTACCAACGCAAAGCATTCACATTCAATCTCGGAATCATTCCTCTCAGCTGCATTTAATTTCCTGCTTGCATAAGTTATAGGGAATAGATCTAATGTATCATCTCCTTTCCTCTGAAGCGGAGTAGCTCGCGTCTGTGAGGAGCACAAATGGACGGTCGAGGTTTGATAAATGAAGAATTGGTTTGGCAGTTAAAGACTGTTTGAGAGCTTTAAAAACATTCTCGCAATCAGCTGACCAATTGACTTTCTCTGGATTCCCCATTTTGGTAAGCTCCGTTAAAGGGTGCTGACAGAATTAAGGTCATTGATGTATCTTTGATAGAATCCACACAAGAATACGAATGATCTCACATCCTTCTTAGTCCTTGGGCT
>JACEFZ010007253.1:247500-372500 GCA_014155875.1 Cepaea nemoralis | reverse complement strand
CTATGCAATTATTTTCAAGCCATGCTTCTTTACATAATTTTCTGACTTTTATGTGAATCTCTTCATATTTGTCGGAATTACTTTTGTTGTGTCTTCTTGTGCCATGAAGAGAGAAATGCTCTATCTCGACCATGGCAGATGACATAAACTGGGGCGAGCTGTACTACTGATGCTGCCCGCCATCTTGAGTTTTACGCCATGAGTTTTCTCAGCTCGTTGAATCAATACCGCTAACTGCTGTCTCTCTGTTATATATATTCTTAAGGTTGAAGGTTTTCATTGCGGCGTTCGTACACATGCATGTTTCTGTGTGCGTCCAGAATGTTCTATGAGCGCCGATACTGTAGGAGTGACGACAGCTATTTCTTTAAGTCAACACAACGCAACTCATTGAATCGACTGGACACAGTTTAAATTCACAGCTTCTTTTGGCTCTATGCGTCTAATAACACATACTAATATTTACGCCACAAACTATACCTAGAGTTCACAATGACAATACTGATCACATAACCTAATCATAGATGTAGCGGCACATTTTTTGGCCGTGATACGAAGTTAAGTACTACCTCGCAACTCGATGATAGCTCAAAACCAACTGACTACCTGCAGGGGAAGTTGTCTTCTGCTCAGAGATCTGCCTCGATATTCTCATGCGAAGCAAGGTTCTCAATCTTCTCACGCCGGGCTGCGTGAGAATGTGGGTTGTCTGTACCGAATGACCATGACCTGACCTAGGTCTATGGCACTTGTTTCCATTAGTCTTAAAATTTCTTCAGTCAACCATTTCTTACGACCGACTGTCTTTAATTTAGGAATAGTTGTTTCTGCAGCAAAATTGATTGAATTCTTAATTTCTCATTGATTATTCACAGTCTTGAAATAACATCTCTAGATCAGACAATACATCAAATCTGTTCTTTACTTCTATGTTAAAAGTGCCTTGTATTTCCTTGCCATTTCTTAATTCGCACAGATCATATTTAGTGTTTCCTGGTATATACTTGACTTTCTTTTACTTTACTTTTAATGTGCCCATGATCAATCTGTGATCATTGTAGCAGTCTGCATTTGAAACTGTTTTTGCAACCGTTAACGCATTTCGAAACCTTTTGTTAATCAGGATGTAACCAATCTGGTTTCTAATCCTGCTGTCAGGACTTCTCCATGTCCATAATCTTCTGTGATGTTGCTTAATCCAGGTGTTTCCAATAATCAGTTCATATTGTTTGCCCATTCTACAAGTCTGTATCCTTTCTAGTTTCGTTCTCTCAAACCATGCTTACATACTGTGCATCCCTCACCTTGATTTCCTACTTTCGCATTGAAGTCACCCATTATGGTGTTTATTTCTGAGTTTTTTACATTTCTTTAAAGCATTTTCCATGTCATTATAAAATTCCTCTACACTATCGTTACTGCTTTCTCCCATTGGGGCGTTTATGAATGACGTTTATGTTAGAAGGTATGCCGATTAATTTTACCAATAGAACCCTATCTGACAATGCCCAATATCCTTTAACAGATTTTGATTTTATTCAGATCCAAGATTATTGCTATACATCTTTGCCTTTCCTCTCCTCCACAATATATAATCTTAAAATCCTACCCTGTCTAATGCCTGTCCCTTTCCATCTCGTCTCACACAATAGTAATATGTTAATATTCTCTCTTCAGAATTTCTTGTTTGATGTTATCCAATTTTCCATCTGCACTCATTATTCTAACATCCTAAGTTCCTACTTTCAATGATAGTAATCGTTTGCACCTAGTAGCCTGCTGATGGTCTGGAGTCACCTTGTGCACATGACTATCCCTACTGGGCGAGGCTGCTCCTATGGACCACTCATTTGCGCCGTTTCTCTGATTTTCTATGATATCATAAAACATAATTTATTTTGGTATTTATAAAGAAGGTAGTTTCCCATTGCTTTCCTTCTTAGCGGTGACCATATTGGTCAATGACCATAGCCATTGTGTCTCCAAAGAAGAAATCCTCTGCCTACTGTCGTGAAGCTGGAGACCATAACCCACATCTATATGTCGGCTGCTCTTCAATCTCATCCACCACCTGCACGCACGGCTTCGCGTAACCCTGAACGGGAGACTAAACGGGTACTCTCCACCAAGGGTGCCCCGTAGGCTAGCGGAGGGTAGGAGGCACGTAGCTTCTCCTTTGATAGGGGATACCCCTACCCCGCTACCTACAATACAATACCTAGAATACAAGGCATAAATAAACATTATGAAGCCCTGAACATCTGCATTCATCAAACAAACAAATACATGTTACAAAATAGAGAACACAAGGCTAAGATGAAATCGATAACTGAAGAAAATGGCAATGAAGAAAATGATATTCTGAATAAAGAAATAAGAGACAAATTTATCAATTTTTAAAAACAAAATACAACAAATGGTTAGCGATCAGTGCAACACATCTGAAATAAATGCCATTAACGATACACACAAAATCTGCACAGACAAATCAGTGATTTGACAAAGATAAATAAGATTAAACACACGATATTTAAAATCAAAGAGAGGGAAACATGAATAGGAGATTCTATGAAAGAGCAGATTTGAAAGAAAAAGTAGCTTAAACAGTGTCACCAAACTTAGAAATAAAAACAAGAACAAGAAGAAAAATGAGGATGAAAATTAACAAAGAACATTATGTCTTTGTAATAGGGAAAGGAAAAAATTGGCAATTTACACCTTCCAAACAGTACAAGAGAGATCAAATGAGATACGAATAGATCAACATTCATGCTTTATACATTACAACACGGAATTTGATGACATGAAACATGACGAAGTGATCCAAATATTGGGTAATATTGACGGTAAATATCTCAAAATAATAAAGAATATTTATAAAAAAACAAGTAGCATTAATGCACATAGGATTAAAGTAAGCAATTATGAAGCGGTTTTGCAAAGGAGTACGATGAGGACGTGTTTTGACCACATCGTTCTCTCTGTAGCGAAATAAAGATGTACAAGATCAAAGATACCACATCAAAACGATCTGGATTACACAGCATTGATTGCTAAAAAAGAGCAGGAGATCTTCCAGGATTGTTGGATATTGTAGTAAGTGCAAACCAAAAAGGAACTTTCATATATATATATATAACAAAATCAATGGTTGTATGAAAGAAGACAATTACATTAAAATATGATAATACAGAAGAATGAATGTTGCTTAGCCAGGTCGATGTACCAAAATACTTGTGGGAATGATGACATGAGATGAAACAGGTGTGATGCAGATTAAGAGCGGAACAGCCCAAGCGAACGCTGTATTTCAGAGCATGAAAAGTGTCTTATGTAGTAAACGACTTTCACTGAATGTAGGAAATAAAGTAATTAAAGCATGTGAATGGCCAATTGCCACGCCTTGAGGTGTAATAGATCCACTGAACTACTCCGATATGTTTATAGACGAATGTGTACTTGATAAATGATGTGATCAATATCGCGCTGTTCAACATTACTTCCCAGGGAATATTGCAGTTCTGGTTTTTGGCTGGGTCGGCCTGGGAGCTCATTTTATGTTTTAAGAAAAGTCAAATGAGCTTGTAAAGATTGTAGAGACTGCGAAACATTATCATGATTATCGAAACATGATTATCGAAATTACATATGAAGGTGATGATGATGATGATGATGATGATGATGATGATGATGATGATGATGATGATGATGATGATGATGATGATGATGATGATGATGATGATGATGATGAGAACCCATCGGCAGTATCTTTCCTTGATACAATCTGAAATAATTTACTATGTGATGTCTAGGTATAGAAAGTATATGAAAGTTAGCGCATAATTGCCTATATAGTTTGGCATCTAGGTCACATCAGACAGCAAGGAACAAATGTTATGTTGTTGTTTTTCTTTTCTTGTTATTTCAGACAAGAATGGTTGTGTAATTATCGGTGAATAATCCCATCTACTTTGTTGCACCATTATGTTAAATATATACACAACTTTGCATTCATTCTTAGAAAAAAGAAGACTTGATATACGTTTCAGAAAATAAAACTCCCTCCGTAGATACACAGGACAAAAATGACCATCAAAGAGTGAAAAGGAGGTAATTACACACAACTATTTACAGGAAATTGCCTTCCAGCAACTATAGGAAACATTTTCCATGGATCTGACAAGGTCAAATAAAATACACCTTTAAGATGATCAAACACAAGGCAATTCAGTGATAAGATTTAAAATAATTATGTTTGTCTTGAAATAGATGGCAAGAAAGGGTACTTTCTAACGATAAAATAAAACATATATGGGTGTCTTTACATCAAAACACCTCCTAAAGTTGTGATGATTTGGTTTTTCTTTTTTGTTAGTATTATCATTTGACTTTAAAACTGATTTTATGCCAGACCTCCAACGGGGCTGTTAGGATTGCCGCGTGTGTCTTGAAGATTGATATTGTCAATGTGTTTTCTCTATTTGTTTACATTGCTTCACTGTTGTTGTTGTTGTTGTTGTTGTTGTTGTTGTTGTTGTTGTTGTTCTTCTTCTTCTTCTTCTTCTTCTTCTTCTTCTTCTACTCCTCCTCCTTTTTTTTTTCTCGGCTGTCCTCTAGATCTATTAGCAGTTGATCTTTGTCAATATGAATAAATACAAAATAAAGCAACAGTCACCTTTAGCGTGCTACATCTCCATAGAGTTTGTCATCAAATGGAGCGGGAGGGTATAAAATAATAACACACACACACACACAAACACACACACACACACACACACACACACACAACACACACACTCACACACACACACAACAACAACAATTCTTCAACAATATTGTTCCTTATTAAGTATGACGAAATCTTCAAAATATTGCACAAATACAGTGTAGTACAGCACGAAATGTCAAGCCATATGAAGAGAGACATGATGTTGGATGAAGAATAACTTGCGCGATGACTTTGATTAAAGTGAGGAAGAGTTGCGCAATTCGTCGACCTCACTCTCTCGCCTGAGTCCATCTGAGTCCAGTGGCGAGACAAGCCGAGACGACTGGAGACGAATACAGGTGCAGTGAATGACCAGGGCGCTCTACGTGCCTTGCAGTGCTCATTACGTTCCACAACGCTTTGCAGGTAAACGCCGTCTTGCCCGTTGAATCAGGAATGATTTCTTCCGCGCAGTCTGCCGAATCCGTCTTCACATGCTGGGTAGGCATACCCTAGTTTACCGCTTGGTTTGACACCAAATCGGCTACCCATGCCTGGTTTAGCCAGCCTCTCACAGCTGTTGCCCGGGGGTGGCCGATAGAGACATACCGATGGACGGACGGGCTAGCAGGCGGGAGGACAGAAGGACGGCCAGACGGAAAAATAGAGAGACAGATCTATCTATCTATCTATCTATCTATCTATCTATCTATCTATCTATCTATCTATCTATCTATCTATCTATCTATCTATCTATCTATCTACCTACCTACCTACCTATATATGTATCTACCTACCTACCTACATACCTATCTATCTATCTATCTATCTATCTATCTATATATCTATCTATCTATCTATCTATCTATCTATCTGTCTGTCTGTCTGTCTGTCTGTCTGTCTGTCTGTCTGTCTGTCTGTCTGTCTGTCTGTCTGTCTGTCTGTCTGTCTGTCTGTCTGTCTATATATCTATCTGTCGGTGGGTGGGTGGGTCGGTCGGTCGGTCGGTCGGCGGGTCCGTCGGTCGGTCGGTCGGTCGGTCGGTGGCTCGCTCGGTCACTCGGTCGATCAGTCCGTATGTCTGTCTGTCACGTACGACATATATGAATACATATATGTTCGAGCGTGAGTGCGTATGTGTATGTGTGAGTGTGCCTGCGTGCGTGTATGTATGTGTGCGCGTGTATACATGTGTGTGTGTTTGTGTGTGTGTGTGTGTGTGTGTGTGTGTGTGTGTGTGTGTGTGTGTGTGTGTGTGTGTGATATATAAGTGCTGTAAGAACACAAGCAGTTTTCCGCAAAGTTGTTATGGTTTGGAAGTTCTGCAGAGGACATGTTACTGAATGAATGAAGAACACAAGACGGTATATCGGATATTATCATAGTCAATGCAGGGGTGAGTCAGGGATACGTGCTATCCCTCCTGCTATTTAATATCTACGTAGACAGAATATCCAAAGAAGCAATCCTCCACAGAACAGATTCAGAAATTGTGTAACTCTTTACTTTAGATGAAACAACAGATCCACTGGAGTAATGCAGGTTAGCAGATCTCCTAGTCCACTAAGTATACTGATAAATAGCACCGTGTCAGAAACAAGTTAAAGAAGTTAAATATCTAGAAAGTATGATAATAGAAGATTGCATAATGGATAGAGAAATTCAAATAAGATGTCAAAAAGCAAGTCCTTTTATATATCAACAATCACTCCGCACTGAAACATCCAAATATACACATGTCCACAAAACAACAAATAATACCAACCATATGCTATCAATGTCAAAACTGGACATTTTGCAAATCTGCGCGGTGAGAAATGCTTGAGAATAGCTGCGAACTTAACTATCTGAGACCGAATAAGAAATTATTTTATCAGACAGACAGTGGGACCAACACCTTGTGCCAAAAGTATTGAAAGGTCGAATATCAATTCCTGGTCTCCGCGGCGAAGGTTTTACGGAAGCGGTTCGTAATCGCGCATACCCACATTCGAAATACTGTTGCGCGTGATTTGGCAGTAGACCGCGTTGCACTGGGTTTTAACGAATTGGTATGGGAGCGGTTGTTCAGTAAGCACTGGCAAACTACTGAACGCAAACTTGATCACAACAGCAGTAAAATGCTGGTGTTGACAGCGATGTCCTGTAAAAGGATATGAAAAAAAGGAGATCAATTGGTTCGGTCATCTGATATGAGCGCAAGAGGACGCTCGAGAAGAAAATGGATTAATTACATCACAGACATTATACAGTCATATACAATGGCACTATCCAATGTCACCCAACGGGCGCTGGAAAGCCAACTATTCCTTCCCACGAAGCTTGACAGCAAGATTGAAATATGATGATGATGATGATGACTACACACAAACCCAAAGAGTTTATTTTATGTAGGATTTCAGTGAGCTAAAAGTGTATGTGCACCGTGCTTCTCTGCTCTGCCCTTTACAGCTGTAAACTTCATGCTGAAATGACAGCTCTTTTTAAACAATTTTTACAGCCACAATTTAACACGATTAGCCACTTTTAGTCAAAATTTATTGCAGTGTTCCGTTTTAATAAACGTCCATTAGACATAATGAAATGTATGGGAAATCCCACTGGCTGTGATGGGCGAAACAAAGCGGCAATGAAGATCGATTATAAAATAGCTGTAATCATGACTTTGTCACTAAGGATCTCTAAATTTGTTTAATATTAGATGTTTATTTTTAGACTTGCGTGGAAATTAAAAATCTCAGTGTTAACTGGGCGGCATATAGTAAGGTAGAGGTTAAAGATACAATGGTGTCTTGGCCATTTTTGTGGCTATTATTTTATAAATAACACCAGCGAGCGAGCAAGAGAGAGAGAGGTGAGAGAGAGAGAGAGAGAGAGAGAGAGAGAGAGAGAGAGAGAGAGAGAGAGAGAGAGAGAGAGAGAGAGAGAGAGGAGAGGGGATTAGAGTTGTTGGGAAACATGGTTGTCCGCGATAAACAGCCACGTTAGTTAGTTGGTCTTGGCTCCAACTTCACGGCAACGGGTCGTCCCCATTATGCTCCGTTCCTTTGCCAGCGAATATCACACAAAATTCTCATCAAGGTCCAATGTCAAAAGTTGAAAATACAGGAGTCTCGGCAAGCCAACAGCCCGCACAGGTACACTGTGCATAATGCCGCCGCCAGAATGAAAACATCAAAGTCCTCCACGAAAAATACAGTTTATCTTCGATGGCTTCAGCAGTCATCAGAAAGACTTCATTGACCAGGTTTAATTCCACAATGCTCGGTTTCTATTCGCAGGGCGACCCGCTGAAAGTGCCATACAAAGCACGAACTCCGTAGATCCAGTGAGAACCCCCAGGAGTCTCCTGAAAAATGCACTCGTGAACCGAAAAGGCAAAGCAGTCAATTCAGCGACAGCCGGCCTTTGTTCCGAACATGCAGTTCACTATGCAAACAACAACGGACAGTTGTAACAGCATTCCACACGAATCTGACTGCTCACAGTTTCGCACTACGCACTCACTCAGTAACAGGGCCACGGAACCATGCACTACCAATCCAACATGAGGAAAATGCGAATGCACACCGTAGCCACAAGTATAAACACTGCAGAGGTCTTAACTGTTCAATGCTTAACCGCCATGTTGGAGACAGGAAGATAAACAGCCAGGGGGGGCTGAGTGGTCTCGAGGTATGGTGTCCACCTCGAGTGCTGGAGGTCCCGGGTTCAGGCCCCGGTGAGGACCGAGATTTATTTAAAAAATCCACCTAGATTTCCAGTAATAAAATTTCCCCTGGTCGCTGTGTAGTGAGATCGGACGCCCGTGTGTATTGTTGCGCACGTAAAAATTCCCTTGGCAGTTGGAAATCGAAAAAGAGTAGCCAAACGGCACTGCCCGGGAAGAATTTCGAGTTAAAAATCTACACACAGTATTTCAGGATCCTCGCCGATGCAACGGAGTTCGCGCATTGAGCTGAGTTTCTCCAGACTCAGATTTGAGTTAGGAGGAAAACGGAGCACTTATAGGTTAAAACGTGTGCCGTGATGTTGATCCAACGACTAAACTAAACTAAACTAAATTAGATAAACAGCCAACGGAAAGGAGAAGGAAAAAAGCAGGAGGAAAAGGAGTAAAGGAAAGATGAGTAGCGGAACAATAAAAGAAGAAGAAGAAGAAGAAGAAGAAGAAGAAGAAGAAGAAGAAGAAGAAGAAGAAGAAGAAGAAGAAGAAGAAGAAGAAGAAGAAGAACGAACGAACGAACGAACGAACGAACGGACGGACGGACTTTACTATCACAGGGTAACAAATTGGGCACACAGGCCCGTCTTACATTCGGCCCTTCCAGTCACCCATCTTTCGTTCATAAATAGTGCATAGGAAAAAACATTGTCAAATGAATTTTGTAAACATAAGCAATGCATATTACCATGTTGTGAGACACATCCACCACCCACCCACACATTCCCCATTCACCCCACATCCCCCACCCAACCACACACACAACTCAGACACACATACAATCCCCCACCCATCCACCACTCCCCACAACTACACATCTCCCCACCCACCAACACACACACCTCCCGCCCACACACACACACACACACACACACACACACACATCCCCACAGTAGTATCATATGCGCAATGTACACAGAAAATATGGATCTAGATCCATCTGATGACGTGATTTCTTTAATATTTGAAGGGTATTGATCCATATTGATGACATCACAAACCGGATCCATTTCCGACCACATTTTCAAAATAATGACGGGTATTTTCTTTGGTCCGGTTGTCACTTCCGGTTGACTTCCGGTGTCTCCAGGGGCACGCGCCCCACCCCGCCCACATGTCCCTCCGCCGGCCGCCTCGGCTTCCTTCGGTCCGTCCCGGGACCACTTGAAGACAGTGAGGCAAGCCCCGGGCATGTGGAATACTTATATAGATAACTAGCTGACCCGGCCCGGCTTCGCCCAGACCCTGGTGGGGAGCATCTCATTTAATTCATATAAGTAGTCATATAAGTTCTCGTTCCCGTTACCGACTATCTGTCTGTCTGTCTGTCTGTCTGTCTATCTGTCTGTCTGTCTGTCTGTCTGTCTGTCTGTCTGACCCGGCCCGTCTTCGCCCAGACCCTGATGGGGAGCATCTCATTTAATTCATATAAGTAGTCATATAAGTTCCCGTTCCGACTATCTATCTGTCTGTCTGTCTGACCCGGCCCGGCATCGCCCAACTCCTGGTGGGGAGCATCTCATTTAATTCATATAAGTAGTCATATAAGTTCCCGTTCCCGACTGTCTGTCTGTCTGTCTGTCTGTCTGTCTGTCTGTCTGTCTGTCTGTCTGTCTGTCTGTCTGTCTGTCTGTCTGTCTATCTATCTATCTATCTGTCTGACCCGGCCCAGCCCATGGTGGAGAGCATCTCATTTAAATTATATAAGTAGTCATATAAGATCCCGTTCCCGACTATCTGTCTGACTGTCTGTCTGTCTTGGGTAAATGTAGGAGGGAGGAGGAAGAGGGAGGTGGAGGAGTGAAGAGGAGGGAGGAGACAGGAGGAGTAGGGAGGAATAGGAGGGAGGAGGAGGGATTAGGAGGAGGAGGGAGGAGTAGGGTGGAGGAGGAGGCGAGGAGGAGGGAGGAGGAAGAAGGGAGGAGGAGGGAGAAGGAGGGAGGAGGAGAACGCAGGAGGAGAAGGGAGCAGGAGGAGGAGAGGGAGGAGGAGGGAGAGGGAGGAGGAGGGAGGAGGAGGAGAGAGTAGGAGGAGGGAGGAGACGGAGGGAGAAGGAAGAGGGAGGAGGAAAAGGGAGAAGGAGGAGGGAGAAGGAGGAGAAGGAGGGGGAGGAGGAGGAGGGAAGAGGAGGAGGGGAGGAGGAGGAGGAATGTGAAGGGAGGAGGAGGGAGGAGGAGGGAGGCGGAGAGAGGAGGAGGGAAGAGGAAGAGGGAGGAGGAGGAATGCGAAGGGAGGAGGGGGGAGGAGGTAGAGGGAGGAGGAGGGAGGATGAGGAGGTAGAGGGAGGAGGAGGGAGGAGGAGGAGGGAGGAGGCGGAGAGGGAGGAGGAGGAGGAAGGAGGATGGGAAGGAGGAGGGAGGAAGAAGGAGGAAGAGGGAGGAGGAGTGATGAGGAGGAGGGAGGAGGAGGAAGAGGGAGGAGGAGGAATGTGAAGGGAGGAGGAGGGAGGAGGTAGAGGGAGGAGGAGGAGGGAGGAGGAGGAGGAGAGGGAGGAGGAGGAAGGAGGAGGGGGAGGGAGGAAGTAGGAGGAGGAGGGAGAAGGAGGGATGAGGAGGAGATGGGTGGAGGAGGAAGAGGGAGGAGGAGGAATGTGAAGGGAGGAGGAGGTAGAGGGAGGAGGAGGAGGGAGGAGGAGAAGGGACGAGGAGGGATGAGGAGGAGGGAGGAGGAGGAAGAGGGAGGTGGAGGAATGTGAAGGGAGGAGGAGGGAGGAGGTTGAGGGAGGAGGAGGGAGGAGAAGGAGTGAGGAGGAGGAGAGGGAGGAGGAAGGAGGAGGGGGAGGAGGGAGGAGGAGGAGGGAGGAAGAAGGAGGAGGAGGGAGAAGGAGGGATAGGGAGGAGGGGGAGGGAAAGAGGAAGAGGGTAGGAGGAAGAGTGGAGAGGAGGAGGGAGGAGGTAGAGGGAGGAGGAGGAGGGAGGAAAAGGGAGGAGGGAGGAGGAGAGAGGAGGAGGAGGGAGGAGGTAGGAGGAGGAAGAGGGAGGAGGAGGGAGGAGGAGGAAGGAGGAGGAAGAAGGAGGAGGAAGAGGGAGGAGGATGGAGGAGGGAGAGGGAGGAAGAGGGAGGAGGAGGAAGGAGGAGGAAGAGGAAGGAGGAGGAAGAGGGGGAGGAGGAAGAGGGAGGAGGAGGATGGAGGAGGGAGAGGGAGGAGGGGAAGAGGAAGAGGGTAGGAGGAGGAGGGGAGAGGAGGAGAAGAAGGGAGAAGGAGGGAGGAGGAGAAGGAGGAGGAGGAGGGAGGAGGAGGGCAGAGGAGGAGGGCAGAGGAGGCAGAGGGAGAAGAAGGAAGGAGGAGGAGGAAGGAGGGAGAGGAAGGAGGGAGAATGAGGAGGGGAGGAAGGAAAGGGAGGTGGAAGAGGAGGAGGAGGGAGGAGGAAAGAGGTAGGGGGAGGAGGAGGTAGAGGGAGGAGGAGGAGGAAGGAAAGGGAGGAGGAAGAGGAGGATGAGGGTGGAGGGAGGAGGAGGAGGGAGGAGGTAGGAGGAGGAAGAGGGAAGAGGGAGAAGAAGGGAGAAGGAGGAGGGAGGATGATGAGGGAGAGGGAGGCAGGAGGAGGAGGAGGGAGGCAGGAGGAGGAGGGATGAGGAGGGAGAGGGAGGAGGAGGGAAGATGAGGGAGGAGGGGGAGGAGTAGGAGGGATGAGGATGGAGGAGGAGGGGAGAGGAAGAGGGAAGAGGGAGAAGGAGGAGGGAGGAGGGAGAGGGATGAGAGGGAGGAGGAAGAGGAGAAGGGTGGAGGGAGGAGGTTAGAGGGAGGAGAAGAGAGGGGGAGAGAGTTCGCCATTCCGAATTCATACTCGTCTAGTTCTTCCCTTCTACACGACTGTAGATAACTTCCTTACACATAAAAAGATGAATTGTTATTGATATTGCCGTGGCATGGAGGAATATCAGCAGCAGAGTTGATCCAAAAAACCAAAGACTGAGATCTACGGAGAGCCATGAACGCCTACGCCAGCCGGCACGGCACTTGATGATGATGATTGCCGTGTGACGATTCTGTGTAGTCACGTCATTTTCTTCCCTTTCCCTAGCGTTTTGGTTCGGGGATTCTTTCATCATCATCATCATCATCATATATTTACGTACGTATTTTGGGAGGGGGAGGAGGGAGGAGGAGGAAGAAGAAAAAAAAACTATGACAGTTGACAGCTCTGGAATGAAAGGAAGGCGTGTAGAAAATGTCATCTCAATCGGATGGGCCGTTCGCGAACAAATAAAGGACATACATATTTACATACATACATATATACATACACTTTGTTTTATAGATATAGATTAGACCAACTCGTCGCCGGGCTTCTGGTTCGAGTGTGTGTGTGTGTGTGTGGGTGTGGGTGTGTGTGTGTGTCTAGGGGTAGGCAGATGTGAGGGGCGCGAGGGAATAGGCCCCTGCCCCGGATATTAGACTTTGCCCCCTCAGAGGAGGGCCGCCAACCCAAATAGAGAATGGCGAGCCACAAGGTCGATCAAATGTATAAACTACACTTTGATCTGACCCAAAAGTTAGCTTCGGCATATTCAGCTTTAGGAAAAAAAACTGAAGCCAGATTACGGCTAATAATATGGGTATATTACTACAATTAATAAACACGTAATAAAATATAGATGGTGATTAATTCTAGACAAAATAACACTAGAGACCAGACTCAATAGTATACATTCAATTGAATTAACATAATCATTGAAATGTGCAAATTAATCATTAAAACAATATTTTTTAAGATAATGCTAGTTACTTCCCTTGTGTATTTTGGAAATAGTTGTGTCCCTGGATGTCTGCAGGAAACGGCAGTATTTTACATAACTGAGAAGGACTAATGAAAATAACTTGCTTTAGAATTAACGCCCGATAACGAATCTTGGAATATAGCGGTTATAAATGACGCTAAATTGATTGAGCACATCGCCGAAGTTGTAAACAAAGAGTGTTAGGTACTTTGCTTGGGTGGTGAGTATGTAAACAATCCGAAAAGACCGGAAATAGCAACTGTCAGTTACTGCCAATATATTACATTGCAGTGTATGGCAGAGGGGTCTTTGAGCCTGAGGAATTACGGCCGCCTGGCTAGTGCAGTCGCCGCGAACTGTGCTGGTTAGTATGTTATTTTTGTCTACGACAGAAAAAAAATTACCGGAAATATTAACAGAAAATCAACAAATAGTGTCAGAAATTGCGTGAAGTTTAACAAAGCGGCTTTTATTTTGATGTAGTCTCGCAACAATTTATAAAACAACATACTGCTAGCAAACCGCCGAAGTTTTAAACAAATATTGTAAGATACTTTGCTTATGTGGTGAGTATGTAAACAATCCGAAAAGACAGGAAATAGCAATCGGCTTATATTTTGTCGTAGTCTCGCAAGAATTTGTAAAACATCATGCTTCTGGCAAGCCACAGAAGGTGTAAAGAAATATTGTAAGGTACTATACTTGGGTGGCTAACTAATGATGCTTGTTGTAATGTAATGTAATGATAAACCATCATCAGCGGCATGTGACGTACCGACTGGCGTAGGCTCTCCACAACTCTCGATCTTTCACAATAAATTGTTCTACCCCGCAGCACGCGGTGCATGAATGCGTCTACGCATGCGTGCGTGAGTGTGTGTATGAGTGCGTGCGAGCGTGTGTGTGTGTATGTGCCATGTCAATGTGCCGAAACAAATGTATGATTCGTAATATGGCTATGTGTCTATCTTTTACATATTTCACTCAAGCGTTAATGCAATGCAATTGCAAGACATAGCAGTCAGCCCCAGCATTCTGTGGATGTACGTGCTTTCTGGGCAAATTTGCAGTTGTCATTCTGAACGGCCGGCACCCATGATCTTCTGTAGTGTCTGGCATCATGATTACCATCATCATCATCATCATCATCATCATCATCATCATCATCATCATCATCACTATAGCGTATTCTGTCGTTGTTGTCAAGTGGAGACATGAAAATCAGTCATTTGAACGAATGCGGTGTATGCCCTGCACAGGTAGTAATACTAGATAGCTGAAACCCTGGCCATTCATCATCATCATGTGCCATATCGGTAAGCGTGGGCGGTCATGGCTCGTATATCTAATACATACACCCTCATTCCTGACGCATAGCATTTACAGGTCGGTTGGGCGTCAATACATTTACACGACATCGCAGTCAACCCCAGCCTTCTATTTGTATTTGTAAATTCTTCGCAAGATTGCCAGTGTTTTCTGAAGAACCCGGCACTATACCTTTTCATAACAAGGCGGCCTGCTGTGCATAGCAGAATTCTTTCTTCTCTGTGTCTGTGCTGATGAAAAGCTATCTAGCCGCAAGACTCAGTGGTCACATGTACACAAACTCTGATGGCCAAGCGGTTATGTATCCATGTGGCGACGTGGCTGAATGGTGACGACAGAGGTGGAAAACTGATTAGCGAGGAAGTCATCGTGACTGAATGATCCTATCATGCATGGTAATGACAAAACCATACCACGTGCTTAAAGTCCCAGACATGTCTTTAGCTCTAAAATGAGGTACTATTACAGAATACCATTCATACATTAGATTACAAAACTATGACAATAAAACTAGGCGTTTCCACAATCCGACACTAGTTCTAGAAACATTTACCCACACAACATCTATGACCTGAACTCTCGGTTGACTCATCACAGGGCTATGTCAGCGTGAGTGACCGTACATGAACGTGTTCAGACATGTTTTTGGGGATAACCGGAGGATGATTCAGAGCGTACCGAGAGCGGTAAATCTGCTTGAGCACATTTAGGCATGTTGTCTATTTTGCATCAATCGCACAGTCTGTATAAAAAGGACCGCAAAGGTGGGTTAAATACACTACGTTTGCAACAAGACCTATCGAAAACAGCTCACCGAAGAGACCACAGTGGTAAGTACGCTGTGTTTAGTATACATTTGTCGCTGATGTATATCGCAGGAAATAAGGTACATGATGCTGCATTCGGGTTTACTCCTCGAGATATATCAAATGCGCATGATATCAAAATACTGTCTGGTGTGTATATCCCTTCACACTAGGTCAAAACTGGCCTGCATAAAGGTCATATGGATGGTGTCACACTGTGTAAAATTCAGTATGTGTAAATTTATCATATACATATGATGTCACTTGTTATATCACCACTAATTATTGTTCACCAGTGCTCAGTAACTGTCCATCAGTGCGTGTATTCGCCTGCTTTGCTCACTAATATAGTAACATACTATATAAAAAACACAAAGTAAATAAGCTTTATAGAATTACGAAACATACAGGACGTTGCTAGACTTCATCACCAATCACAAAACGTATACTCACGTTGAAGACCCTCAGGTGACGTAAGACAGCCGGTATGAGAAGAACAAAAATTAGAGCAATGCAGAGAACAACCATTATTTTACTACACATGAAGTCTTGGTGCACCCTCATAATTCGCAAATGTCAAATGGATTCTATTTTCTATTGATATATCATAATTAAAAAGTTATTACTTGTGATGTGATAAAAAAAAATTGGTTATTATTTTCTGTAGATTATTTAAAAACACTAGCATCAAAATAATATTGGTTGTCGCATGTTTTGAAATACAAAATAAAATATCGACGGTGGACTGTAACGGTTTGCATTTTCTTCACAGCTGCATGACGTTCGGCGGTCAGTACGTACACAAGAAGGACCTGTGAAAGCGTGGAACTACAGAAATCTATACAAATCATAGTGTTGGATAACTCTACCGTATCAACACTTCACAAGTGCAACTACACAAAAGAGTATTGTGCTTATTATGAACACTCCATTAGCCGGTGCTGGAAACTACAAGCGGGTTAGAATACTTGCCTTATCGCCCTTCCTTTTTCCAACATAATGGCCACTAAACAGAAAAATCACTATCTATGTCCTTCATGTGATCAATTCTTTACAGAAATCCGCAAGCTTAAACGTCACATTAACACAGTTCACAACACCGAAACTTACACATGCCACCACTGTTGTAACCTATACAACAGAAAAGACAACCTACAACGACACATAAAAAAAGCATCAGACACCCGCTTCAGCAACAACTATGGGCACTGCAACCTCAACACCAGCACTACACCCTCAGCTTCATCATACAAAACGAAAACACCTTCCGATACAAAGAAAAACTGAGCCACCAAGCAGATGTATACTATACCACCAGTTTTCAACCCAACTACAGTCAGATGTGTCATGACCCCAGCAACCAGATGTGTGATGAGCCCAATAGCCAGCTGTTTTGATGTGTAACAAGACACCAACCGAAGCAATCAAGTCCAACACACTCAAGACAGTACTCAAGTCAATCAGGGTACTAAACGAAGCCACCAAGAAGACGCATGCTATTCCACCAGTTCTCAACCCAGCAACACTCAGATGTGTGATGACCCCAGCAACCATATGTGTGATGAGCCCAATAGCCAGATGTTTGATGTGACCGACACTCAGATGATTGAAACCCCGAATGTCTACAATACTCAGATGTCACTCCACATATAAGGAGGCCAGTCTTATGACTGTGACAAGTGACATATACATACCACGCTACCAACCCGAAAAACCAACCTACTCAGACAATGGTGTGAAGAAACCCAGAAACAACATACAATGTGTATAGCTCTGTGAAAATAAAATGTGTGATGATACTTTGTATACCAGCTTATATCACATCATCCATTTCGTATAATGACATTATGCATTTTTATTTTTGTAAAATTTACTGGGATACTGTAAAATGTACTGAAATACTGTAAAATAAACAGGCAATATATTAAAATTACGTCTTGGTTGTTGAATTTTTTAGTGTTTAAGTTGTATATAATTGTTATGTAATGAGAGAATGATACATATTGATGACAAATTCAAGAAATATTTCAACAAAACTAAGGAAACGGGTTAACCAAAGTAGGAAAAACTGTTGACCATAGTCTGAAATATCTCAACCAAAATTATGAAAAGTAAAAGTAGGAAAACTTGTTAACCAAATGGCAAACAACTTCGCCAAGTAAGAAAATTTGTTAACCAAATGTGAAAAGGTTAGCCAAATTTCAAACCAAACTTATAAAAATCTCAGTCAAACATATGAAAAGTTAACCAAACGTGAAAAGTTTGGCCAACTTTCACCCAAACTTATGAAAAGTGGGAAATTTTTTGTCCAGCTGTAAAAAGTTTGACAAAATTTCACCCAAATTTATTAAAAGTAGGACAATTTGTTAACCAAATGGCAAAATTCTTGGCCAAGTAAAAAAATGTGTTAACCACATGTGAAAAGGTTAGCCAAATTTCAAACCAAACTTATAAAAATCTCAGTCAAACATATGAAAAGTAGGAAAATTTGTTAACCAAACTTGAAAAGTTTGGTCAACTTTCACCCAAACTTATGACAAGTGGGAAATTTTGTTGTCCAGATGTGAAAAGTTTGACCAAATGTCACCGAAACTTGTGAAAAGTAAGAAACTTTGTTAACCAAATGTGAAAAGGTTAGCCAAATGTCAAACCAAACTTATAAAAATCTCAGTCAAACATATGAAAAGAAGGAAAATTTTGTTAACCAAACGTGAAAACTTTGGCCAATATTCACCCCAACTTATGAAATGTGGGAAATTTTGTTGTCCAGATATGAAAAGTTTGACCAAATTTCACCCAAACTTATGAAAAGTAGGAAACTTTGTTAATCAATTGTGAAAAGTTTGGCCAAATTTCATCCAAACTTATAAAAAGCTCAGTCAAACTTATAAAAAGTAGGAAAAATTTGTTAACGAAACTGAAAAATGTTTGACCAAATTTCAAACAATCTCATAAAAAGTTGGAAACGTTGTTAACCAATTGTGAAAGGATTGGCCAAATTTCAACCAAATCCATAAAAAGTAGGAAATGTTGTTGACCAAATGTGAAAAATTGTGGCCAAAGTTCAAACAAACTTATAAATATCTCATCCAAACTTGTGAAAAGTAGGAAATTTTGTTGTCCAGATGTGAAAAGTTTGGCCAAATTTCAAACAAACTCATAAAATATAGGAAACTTTGTTAACCAAATGTGAAAAGTTTGGCTAAAATTCATCGAAACTTATAAAAAGTAGGAAACTTTGTTAACCAAACATGAACAGTTCTGGACAAGTAAAGAAATATTTCATCCTAAACTTATAAAAGGTAGGAAATTTTGTTAACAGAATATGAAAAATTTTAGCCAAATTTCAGTCAAAGTATTAAGAAGTAGGAAAATTCCTTAACCAAAGGGGGGAAAAAAATATCTCACGTTGTCATTTTACATCCCCAACCTACTAGAGATATTCTTCTGTCCCCTATGCTAACAACAGCTGCATTTCAGAAAATTAAATGTATATTATGTAATAAGTCACTATGATTGAAGGAAACATTACAATTTCAACAATAACATTGTACAAAAATTAACAATTAAATTTCTACATGAAACATTCAACTTAAAAACAGTTTTAGTGGCCATTATGTTGGAAAAGATAAGGGCGATAAGGCACGTATGCCACCCCGCTTGTAGTTTCAAGCACCGGCTAATGGAGTGTTGATAATTAGCACAGTAATCTTTTGTGTATTTGCACTTGTGAAGTGTTGATACGGTAGAATTATCCAACACTATGATTTGTATAGATTTCTGTAGTTCCAAGCTTTCACAGATCGTTCTTGTGTAAGTACTGACCGCCGAACGTCATACAGCTGTGAAGAAAATACAAACTATTACAGTCCACCGTCGATATTTTATTTTGTATTTCAAAACATGCGACAACCAATATTATTTTGATTCTAGTGTTTTTAAATCATATACAGAAAATAAGACGTCTCCAATACGTCATATGTAGTAAAATAATGGGTGTTCTCTGCATTGCTCTAATTTTTGTTCTTCTCATACCGGCTGTCTTACGTCACCTGAGGGTCTTCAACGTGAGTATACGTTTTGTGATTGGTGATGAAGGCTAGCAACGTCCTGTATGTTTCGTAATTCTGTAAAGCTTATTTACTTTGTGTTTTTTATATAGTACTAGCTGACCCGGCCCGGCATCGCCCAGGCCCTAACGGGGATCTGTCTATTTGTCTGTCTGTCTGTCTGTCTGTCTGTCTGCTTGTCTGTCTGTCTGTCTGTCTGTCTGACCTGTACCGGCTTCGCCCAGTTCCTGGTGGGGAGCATCTAATTTAATTCACATAAGTAGTCATTTAAGCTCCCGTTCCTGACTATCTTTCTGTCTGTCTGTCTGTCTGTCTGTCTCTCTGTCTGTCAGTCTGACCCGGCCCGGCTTCACCCAGCCCCTGGTGGGGAGCATCTCATTTAATTCATATAAGTAGTCATATAAGATCCCGCTCCCGACTATCTGTCTGTCTGTCTATCTGTCTGTCTGACTGTCTGACCCGGCCCGGCTTCGCCCAGCCTCTGGTGAGAGCATCTCATTTAATTCATATAAGTAGTCATATAAGCTCCCGTTCCCGACTATCTGTCTGTCTGTCTATCTGTCTGTCTGACCCGGCCCGTCTTCGCCCAGCTCGTAGCGGGGAGCGTCTCATTAAATTCATATAACAAAAAAAAGTAACTTAAGAATGTCCTTCCACACACCATCCATTATTTTTAATGAAAATTGTTTTAATCACCTACACGACTGTAGATAACTTCTTTAAACATAAAAAGATGAGTAGCAATTTTATGCATTATGCATTATTTGTATGAAAACTATGAAAATGCCTTAAAGATAATATCATTATTTATTATAACTCATATGCCTGTAAATATCTATAGACAAAGAGTTTATAAATCTTTGAAAACGATGCAACAATATGACTATCAAGTATATAGCAATGTTATTAAAGGTTATGTGTCTTGAAATAACTTTTCTTATGTTAAGTTCCTTTCCTATATGGAAATGATAATGAAAAAATGAAATATTAAATTTTTGTAAGTAAGTAGCCGATGTTACACTAAAAAACTATGACAGTCGGTTGCATGGGAATGAAAAGAAGACGTGTAGAAAATTTCATCTCAATCGGATGGACCGTTATCGAACGCATCAAATAAATACGGATACACATTGCCTTTTATATATATAGATGTTGCTGACATAGAGGTGTTTTATGTACTATATTAGTGAGCAAAGCAGGCGAATACACGCACTGATGGACAGTTACTGAGCACTGGTGAACAATAATTAGTGGTGATATAACAAGTGACATCATATGTATATGATAAATTTACACATACTGAATTTTACACAGTGTGACACCATCAATATGACCTTTATGCAGACCAGTTTTGACCTAGTGTGAAGGGATATATACACCAGACAGTATTTTGATATCATGCGCATCTGATATATCTCGAAGTGTAAACCCGAATATAGTATCATGTACCTTATTTCCTGCGATATACATCAGAGACAACACTGTACTTGACGGCGTGTAACGAGAATGTATACTACACACAGCATACTTACCACTGTGGTCTCTTCGGTGAGCTGTTTTCGATAGGTCTTGTTGCAAACGTAGTGTATTTAACCCGCCTTTGCTGTCCCTTTTATACAGACTGTGCGGTTGATGCAAAATAGAAATCATGTCTAAACATGTTCAAGCAGGTTTACCGCTGTCGGTACGCTCTGAATCATCCTCCGGTTTTCCCCAAAGACATGTCTGAACACATTCACGTACGTTCACTCACGCTGACATAGCCCTGTGATGAGTCAACCGAGAGTTCAGGTCATAGATGTTGTGGGGGTAAATGGTTCTAGTATTAGTGTCGGATTGTGGAAACGCCTAGTTTTATTGTCATAGTTTTGTAATCCAATATATGAGTGGTATTCTGTAATAGTACCTTATTTTAGAGCTAAAGACATGCCTGGGACTTTAAGCACGTGGTATGCTTTTGTCATTACCATGTATGATAGGATCATTCAGCCAGTGTGACCCCCTCGCTAATTAGTTTTCCACCTCTGTCGCCACCATTCAGCCACGTCGCCACATGAATACATAGCCGCTTGGCCATCAGAGTTTGTGTACATGTGACCACTGAGTCTTGCGTCTAGAAAGCTTTTCGTCAGCACAGACACAGAGAAGAAAGAATACTGCTATCGATTTGGCAGCAGGCCGCCTTGTTATGAAAACGTATGAGTGCCGGGTTCTTCAGAAAACATTGGCAATCTTGCGAAGAATTTACAAACACAAACAGAAGGCTGGGGTAGACTGCGATGTCGTGTATATGTATTGACAGTTTACCGACCTGTAAATGCTATGCGCCAGGACTGAGGATGTATGTATAAGATAGACGAGCCATGACCGCCCACGCTTACCGATAGGGCACATGATGATGATGAATGACCAGGCATTCAGCTATCTAGGATTACTACCCGTGTAGGACATACACCGCATTCGTTCAATGACTGATTTTCATGTCTCCCCTTGACAACGACGGCATAAGACGCTATAGTGATGATGATGATGATGATGATGATGATGATGATGATGATGATGATGATGATGATGATGATGATGCTGATGATGATGATGATGATGATGATGATGATGATGATGATGATGATGATGATGATGATGGTAATCATGATGCCAGACACTACAGAAGATCATGGGTGCCGGCCGTTCAGAAAGACAACTGCAAACTTGCCCAGGAAGCACGTACATCCACAGAATGCTGGGGCTGACTGCTATGTCCTGTAAATGCATTGCATTAAAGCTTTAGTGCAATATGTAAAAGATAGACACATAGCTATAGTACGAAGGATACATTTGTTCGTGAGTTGACACGGCACATACACACACGCGCGCACGCACGCACTAATACACACACACTCACGCACGCATGTGCAGACACATACATGCAGACACACACACATACACACGCACACGCGCTGCGCGCTGCGGGGCAGGACAATTTATAGTGGAAGATCGAGAGTTGTGGAGAGCCTACGCAAGTCGGCAAGTCACATGCCGTTGATGATGGTTTATCACTGCATTACATTACAACAAGCATAATTAGTTAGCGGCCCAAGCATAGTACCTTATAATATTTGTTTACACCTTCGGCTGTTTGCCGGCAGCATGATGTTTTACAAATTCTTGCGAGACTACGACAAAATATAAGCCGATTGCTATTTCCGGTCTTTTCGGATTGTTTACATACTCACCACCCAAGCAAAGTACCTTACAATATTTGTTTACAACTTCGGCGGTTTGCTAGCAGCATGTTGTTTTACAAATTCTTGCGAGACTACATCAAAATAAAGCCGCTTTGTCAAACTTCACGCAATTTCTGATACTATTTGTTGATTTTCTGTTCACATTTCCGGTAATTTTTTTCTGTCGGGTTGCAAAACGACCATCCTAGCCTGCACAGTTCGCGGCGACTGCACTAGCCAGGCAGCCGTAATTCCTCAGGCTCAAAGACCCCTCTGCCATACACCGCAAGGTACTATATTGGCAGCAAATGACAGTTGCTATTTCCGGTCTTTTTGGATTGTTTACATACTCACCACCAAGCAAAGTACCTTACACTCTTTGTTACAACTTCGGACGATGTGCTCAATCGATTTAGCGTAATTTATAACCGCTATATTCCGAAATTCATTATCGGACATTAATTCTAAAGCAAGTTATTTTCATTAGTTCTTCTCAGTTATGTAAAATACTTCCGTTTCCTGCAGACATCCAGGGACACAACTATTTCCAAAATACACAAGTGAAGTAACTAGCGTTATCTTTAAAAAAAATATTGTTTTATGATTAATTTGCAAATTTCACTGATTATGTTAATTCAATTGAATGTATAATATTGAGTCTTGTCTCTAGTGTTATTTTGTGTAGAATTAATAACTATCTATATGTTATTACGTGTTTATTAATTGTGGTAATATACCCATATATAGAATTATTAGCCGTAATCTGGCTTCAGTCTTTTTTCCTAATACTGAATATGCCCAATCTATCTTTTGGGTCAGATCAAAGTGTAGTTTATACATTTGATGGACCTTGTGGCTCGCCATTCTCCATTTGGGTTGACGGCCCTCCTCTGAGGGGGCAATGGGTAATATCCGGGGTAGGGGTCTATTCCCTCGCGCCCCTCACATCGGTCTACCCCTACACACACACACACATACACACACACACACTGGGACTCGAACCCAGATGCCCGGTGACTAGTTGGTCTACTTATCTATATAGGAGGAAAGGAAAGCAGAGGCGGCCGGCGAAGTGACCTGTGGGCGGGGCGCGTGCCCCGGGAGACACCGCAAGTGACAACCGGAATCAAGAAAATACCCGCAATTTTTTTGAAAATGTGGTCGGAAATGGATCCGGTTTGTGATGTCATCAATATGGATCAATACCCTTCATATAGTAAAAAAAAATGACCTCATCAGATGGTGCAAATTGCGCATTAGATACTACTCCCCACCCACACACACATCTCCCCAACCTTACACACATCCCTCACACACATTCCCACCAACAAACACATCTCCCATTCACAAACACACACCTCCCATCCACGCATACACAACCCACACACAAGCCCACAGAAGAAGAAGAAGAAGAAGAAGAAGAAGAAGAAGAAGAAGAAGAAGAAGAAGAAGAAGAAGAAGAAGAAGAAGAAGAAGAAGAAGAAGAAGAAGAAGAAGAAGAAGAAGAAGAAGAAGAAGAAGAAGAAGAAGAAGAATTATCGATTTGATTTTATCGTGTTAATGAAATGTTTATATTCCATACTGTACGTCTCCTTTTGTAATAATATGTCTTGCATTATCACTTCATATTATCAGTTAATGCCATTTCGGAGAAATAGAGAGAGAGAGAGAGAGAGAGAGAGAGAGAGAGAGAGAGAGAGAGAGAGAGAGAGAGAGAGGGAGGGAGATTGATTGACAGACAGTCTGTCAGACAGACAATCAGTCAGACCATGAGGAAAAGATACATATTTTTTGGAAACGTCGCCAACATGTACTTTATTTCATTGCTGCGTGTGGAATAAAGAAATTACCGCTGTCACCAGTTTTATCGCAATAGCTTAAGCGTTCCGGTCACGTCGACCTCCACCGTTGAGATACTCGAACGAATTTAAAATGTGGCTACATTTTTAATTTGTTATATATGTATTATATGTCGCGTTCGAAACACGGTTGCGGGTGATTTGGCAGCAGACCCCCTTGCGTTGGATTTTTAAAAAAATAAAATGATTAAACAAAATGGTTGTGTATGGCGATTTTAACAGTCACTCACAGAGCTGGGGCTATGATCACATGAACCAGAGAGGAGAAAGACTGGAAGACTGGCAGGATGAGAATAGATTCATCTTGATTAACAAGCCCCACATACCTTCTACTCGAGATCATGGCACACTACAACTACACATGACCTGGCTTTTCATACACCAGACCTGGAGTGGAACATTAAACGAATTGTTTGGAAACAGCTATGTGGCAGTGACCATCCGCCAGTCTTTATAATTGTAGAAAATGAGCTTGTAAGTGAAAACAGCACTCTCTCAATGTGGAACCACAAGAAAGCAGACTGGGCAATGTATAAACATCGTACCAACATACTGGTTAGACACCTGAACACTGAGAAGGACATAAATAAAGTAGTTTAAGAGCTTGGGAAATGCATACTACAGTCACCACAAAAAACAGTCCAAGAGGAGCCCGTAAACATTATACACCCTACCGGAGTAGCGAACTGGAACAGTTGCATAATGATGTGGAAGGGTGTAGAAGGCAAGCAGAGGCCAACCCCAGCCAAGAGCACCACAATAAATACCAGCACGCAAAAGCCAAATTTCAAAGGGCCCAGCTGCAGGCTAGACGGAAAAGCTAGCAGGAGAAAACAGAGTCACTGAACTTTGAAAGAGACACAAGGAAGTTGTGGACTCTAATAAAACAACTTAACGATGTGGGTACAGGGAGAAACTCAAAAATTGCAATACAAAAAGAAGGAAACGTCTTAACAGGAAAGCAAGCAGCTGACCATTTTGCGGACTCATTTGCACAAGATAACAATATCGAACTTAATCCAGAGAAACAACAAGAGATTCGAGAGAAATCGCAACATACAGAGCAGAATGACATACTACATGAGGTCATGGAGGCACCTATCACAAACAGTGAACTGGAGCTAACCATATCAAAACTGAAGATGAGAGTCTCAAGGAGCTGATGGTATCTCTAATGAAATTATCAGGAACCTAGGAACAGAAGCCAAAGCAAGTTATTTCAGATCTCCAATAACACCTGGAACTTAGGCAGTGTTCCACAAGCCTGGAGAGAAGCAATCATGATACCCCTACTAAAATCAGGGAAAGATAGTTCCATTGCCTCCAACTGCAGACCAATTAGCCTCATCAGCTATCAATGGAAAAACATCCAGCAAAACAATAGAGCGAGTCATCAATCACAGCTACAGTGGTACATTGAAAGTGAAAACATCCTATGCGCGAAATGGGAAGGTCGACGTGCGACAATGGCAGAGTTTGTTCGATATGGATGAAAGGCATATCATCTACTGCGGGGACTTCAATGCCAGAGGCAGTCAATGGGGGAATTGCATCACCAATAGACAGGGAGAAGATTTGGAGGACGCCCTGGCATCTGCTGCCCTAATCTGTCTGAATGATGGGAAGGTCACTAGAATGGCCACTCGACCAGGCGACTCTGACAACATCATTGACTTGGCTCTGGTGTCGCCCACCATCGCACCAAGGTGCCGGTGGGGCACACTGGGATACCACGATACTACCCTTGTGTCATCCTGATCAAGAAAGACGGGGCCATGAGTCAAAGAAACAAGACCAATGCCTTCCCGTACGACACCACTGGTCAAGACGCCATAAGCAAGATCAGAAGAAGGAAACTAACTTCCTCCCGTAGGAGACAAGAAAGATGGCTGCAGCCACCATGGTGGAATGGAGAGGTCGAGAAGGTGTGGCTGGGAAAGAGGCAGGCTGTCAAAGACTGGAAAAAGGCCAGAAAGGCTAACATGCCACAGGTTGAGTTGGCGAACCTGAAGACTGAGGTCGTTAGGACGACGACTTTATTCAAATCCTGCGCCAAACAGGCCAAGGCCGACAAATGGGACGAGTTCTGCAGGAAGGTGTGCTCCGAGCAATCTCTTACGACATTCTGGCGCCTCCACAAGAGCATGAACGGTGCTGCACAACGTAGGGGTATTCCAGACTTTCAAGGCACAGACCTCGCATGGAAAAAGTCGGATGCGGATAAAGGTAAGGCCCTTCTTGCACGCTACATAGAACAGACTGACCAGAAAGACGAGCCCGCCAGACAGAGGACCACAACAACACTCTCTCAGTTGTGCGAGGGGGTCGGGACAGACGAAGAATGGACAATCACAGTTGAGATATTGCGTGCGATGCTCAAGAAATCACCTAACACCGCCCCAGGCCCAGACGGCATCCGATATGGTGACCTAATGGTGATATCAGATGATGACATGGAAGAACTGGCCAGAGAATTCAACACCAGTATCCAGAGGGGTCAGGTCAAAGAAGAATGGCTACACAGCTACTTGCTGCCGCTGCCAAAACCGAACAAAGACCACTCCAAGATAAGCGGCTACAGAATCATTACGATGCAGAATACTGTTGGCAAGCTACTGGAGAAAATTGTAGCACACAGACTTGCTTGGGACTTGGAACAGCTCGGCTGCTTCCCGCCCACACTTGGAGGATACAGACGCAACAAAGAGTCATGGCTGAATGCGGCGGTCTTTGCTCAAGATTTTTACGAAGGATTTCAGGTCAGAGAAGAGACATGTGCGGCCGCCATAGACTTAGAGGACGCATATAACAGAGTATCTTTCGAGCACTTGATGCAAACCCTCCTCAGACTGAAAGTGCACCCTCACCTTGTACGATGGATAGCTGCAGTTCTACTCCAAAGGAAGGTGGTGCTAAGATGCGGGAGTTGGTCTTCTGAGCCGATAACGATATGTCCAGGATTGCCGCAGGGTTCACCACTGTCACCAGTACTATTCAACGTGTATACGGTGCCGATCACTGAACAACAGTTGGATGGGAGGGGTAGGACTCTATCATTCGTTGACGACATCCTCGTGTATCGACAGGGTCGAGATAGACAGGCGGTTGCCAACTATATGCAGGGCGAACTAGATCGAATTTCCTCATGGTGTGCTGATGCCGATGCCCTTGTCAACCCTGCAAAGGCAACGGTTACATGGTTCTCACTAAACAACCATATTGTGAAAACATACCTGCCGGCAGTAAGAATGGATGGGAGCATTCTGAGTAGAACCCAGTCAATGACATATCTTGGCGTGAGGCTTGATCGTAGCCTGTCCTTCAGAGATCATGTCGATTATGTCATAACGAAGGCTCGAAAAGGTTTGGCAGCAATGAGAGTCATGGCGACTGCCAATATCGAGCAAAGACTGCTATTACTTCTGTTCCAAGGACTTGTGCTTTCACGCATCGAGTATGCCCTGGCCATCCTCACTGTCAGCCCTACACAGATTGGAAGACTTGAAAAGGTACAAAACGAAGCCATGCGCATCATTTTGGGCTGCACGAGAGACACCAGCTGTGTAGCAATGAGATACCTCCTTGACTTCCCGACAATGGAACACAGGATCAAGATCTGGAGAGCTCGTGCATACTTAAAAATAAGTGCAGATGAGCAGCACCCTCTGCATGACGCTGTATTCAGAGAAAAGGGTGACAGGCTAAAGAGGGGCAAATCATGGATGGGTCGGGCGGAAGATGTCGTCGGACAGGTCTGCAGTCTTACCAGTATCAACCCCGGCAAGGAATGGGTGCCGGTGTCTCCAGCTTTTAAGTGTACCTTCTCCTGCATTATCACACTCGACAGACGGTGCAGAGAGCAGAACCCTGCCGCTGTCAATGCAGAGGTTAACGCGCTCATCTATGATCACTCAGATAGCCCCGAAGTGCTCATCTATACAGATGGATCTGTTGTAAAGCAGCAGAGAAGTGCGTGGGCATTTACAGCCCGTTCAGCGGGCCGAACCGTTCAAGAATCCAGTGGTGCCCACTCTATGACCACGAGCAGCATGACGATGGAGGTGATGGCAGTTACACAGGCTTTCATATGGCTGGAATCACAGCATTATACCAACGTGTGTGTACTAAGTGATTCAATGAGCATGATTCAGAAGGTCGAAGCTGGATCTGTACGTAGACAGTGGACTGAGTCGCTGCGGAAGTCTGTTGTCCGCAAAGTCACCTTCATCTTCGTCCCGGGACATGCGGGAGTCGAGGGAAATGAACGAGCTGATAAATTGGCTGGCTCTGCACCCCCTGTAGATGGCCAGCCCATGGATCGTGCGGATGTTATTAACGCCCTTAAAGATATGGCGAGAACAGAGGCTTTTGACGCCAGTGATTCCACATCGCTGTCCAGGATGAAAGACCTGGGAGTAAGAATCGGCACAGCCAGACGCGAGAGGTACATCGGGAAAACAAAGCGCCTCGTCAACCAACACAGAACTGGCACTATTAGCCACCGGACGCTGATGCATATGCTGGGGGGAGGATCTGAGTACCTATGGACATGTCCGGAGTGCAACGAAGATACCCCAACTGATAACTAACTAACTAACTAACTAGAAAACATCCTTGTGCTACAACAGGCTGGCTTTAGGCAGTGCTACTCTACGGAAGATCGGACAACCTACCTCTCTCAATGAAATTGAGGATACATTCCAAGAAGCTGGTGCTTGCTGCATGGATAGATCTGAAGAAAGCCTTTGACAAAGTCTGGAAAGAAGGTCTGTTGCGGAAACATAGAAACTGAAAAGTCAATGGAAGAATGTACAAATGGGTGAAAGCATACTTGCACAATAGAAGAGCCCGAGTACAGATAGACGGACTCAAGAGCAAGAAAGTACTATTGCGTCACAGTGTTCCCCAGGCCGGAGTCCTGTCCCCGACACTGTTTTTAATCTTCATCAATGATCTTGTTGCTAATCTACCATATGGAATTAAAGCGGCAATGTACGCCGATGACCTGGTTTTGTTGAGCACAAATGAACATGCATCAGCGGCCACCAGATCGCTACAAGAGCTTTAGATACTTTTGTTGCATGGGCGGATTGATGGTGTGTCAGCATAAGCACTGACAAATGCAGCACCACTCTATTTACCCTCTCTCCGAAACAAAAGGCAGGGGTCATCCAGATAAATAGAACACCCCTAAGAGAAGATAAAGAACTGTCACGGTGAAAACACATTAAAAAAGCAGTATGGTTGGGGGATGTGTGTGTTTGTTGGAAGATGTGTGTGAGCTGCGGATGTGTGCGGGTGGGGTATATGTGGGTGGTGGGGTGTGTGTGGGTCGGCGATGTGTGTTTTTGGGTGTTTATGTGTGGGGGATATGTGTGGGCAGGTGGGAAGATGTGTTTGTGGGTGAGGATGTGTGTATAGGTGGCGAATGTGTAGGTGAGAGGTGGCGGATATTGGATGGGTGAGTGGGTGTAGGTTGGCTGATGTGTATATGGGTGGGTGGGGAAAATTGTGAGGGTGCAGGATGTATGTATGGATAGGTGCGGGATGTGTGGGTTGACGGGGGTATGTGTGTGTGGTTTTGTGATGTATGTTTTGCTGGGTTGTTGCGGGTGTGTGGCGAAGAATATGTGGGTGGGTGTGTGCGTGTCGGTTATGGGATGGGTGGGGATGTATGTGTGGATGGGGAAATGTGTGTGGGTGCGGATCAGTGGGTGGGTGGCGGTATGTATGTTTGCCTGAGTCTGTGTGAGTGCGTGGAGGTATGTGTGGGTGGGTTGGGTGTGGTGGGTTGGGGATGTGTGGGTGGCTGACGGATGTGTGGGTGGCTGCGTGGTGTGAGGGTGGATGGGGGATGTGTCTCACAACATTGCAATATGCACTGTTTATGTTTACAACTTTCATTTGACAATGTTTTTTTTTTTTAACCATGTGAATGTACCGTGCGTAATATGCATTGTTTATGCTTACAAAATCAATTTGACAATGTTTTTTTCCCTATGTAAATGTAACATGCACATTTGATGAATGAAAGATGAGTGATCGAAAGGGTAGAATGTAATACGGGCCTGCGTGTCCAATTTGTTACCCTTTTAAAATAAAGTTCGTTCGTTTGTTCACCCAATGGTCGTTACACTGTTCCACTCCGTCCTGAATGCATGACGCAACTCTGGTATCTATCTATGGCAACGGAAGTGTGTATTGTACAAATGAGGATGATAATGATGATGATGAGATAGACCTAGCGGCTGCTAGGAATGTCCAGACACAGAAGCACCGGAGTAGCCCTCAGGATGTAGCTGTCATCATAGGAAAGGTCCAGTGCAGTACGCCACAAGTCGTCGGTAACATGCCTCACCGCCTGTATAAGTCCTTCCAGCAAGATCCCGTCTTCTCAGGGAGGATGGAAGGTGTTCTTTCCAACTAAACTGTTGCCTGGAACCACCTCTCTTCTGGGACGACTTTGAATGCCGGCCCACACTGTTCACAATATGTCAGAATGTCTCTAGTATGGCCGGTCAGAGATCCGTCGATCACCCTGTATAAATCTCGTAGACTGACATTAGTTTGGGAACACCCGCTCAGTCTCTGCTGGTAAAAGTCCCTACAGTCTCTAGTGTCTCTGCACTCCCGCAGAATCATGAGCCAAAGTGGCCTGGCACAAATCGCTGATGGTACTTGCCCTCTCTGGCGGTTGTTCAGTCTAATGTCTTCAAGTGGTGGAAAAGAACTCAACACGTATACTTGCTGTAAGGTAACGCGACAAACATATGAAGCTGCCATGTTGAACTACAAGTGGTAATGACGATGGCAAGATGGTAGCTGGGCCCATACTCTGGCGTAGTAGACTCTCTGGAGCAGTACACCTTGGGATTCGTGGAGATGTTACCGAAGTGCTGAACACGTCACTTGCCTTGGTCCCAATCACCGGACCCGCCACCAGACGTTCAACATCTCAATCAGGAAAGCACACACTGTGGAGGACAACACTCCGTGAAAGTATCATGTACCAAGCTTACCATAAGCGAGTTAACTCTCACCACCTCTCCTAAGAATTATGGACTCTTCACACAAGAGTCCAGTCTCTCTCACTAGCTGCTCTCCTGTGCCGGAGATTAACTGGGCCTAGGACCTGCCAGACCACTCTTTGAACTGCGTCGTCTTCCCCGGATTGGAGTATAGCTTGGGCCAAGGTCGTCTGTCCCTCGTCTCTGAGGTGTCGTCCTACCCTGAAATACTTCTACCTGACATATAGGGTTAGTGAATCCTTAGTAATAGTAGGCAGAATGGCCCTAAAGTAGGGCCGGTGGTTGTACATCCGAACCCCTCCTGGTTCTATCCATTCTCCCTGGTTCACTTCCCTATTACCAGCCAGAGTTTATGTAGGACCGTTCCTCAGGTACCCTATATCCAAATCCAGTGTTACATACATGGCGCACTCTCCATGTAGTAGATACCCATACCCCGTTCTCTCCTCCCTCGTCACGGGCAGGAGCATTTAGAACGGTGTCACTGTTCTTCGTGAACAGCCTTGTCCCTTCGGTCGATTCTCCCACATCGTCCTCCTCTCAGGGATCCACTATATATTAAACTGGCATTCCGTTAAGGCATACTAACTACAAGACAGTTGTGTGGAAAGCCAAGAAGATAAGCCAGTGGTCGCCCCACCACGCGACAACGACCTTCGACTCAAGGCACGACCTTGGAACAATATCTGATACTTCTGTCGACCCACGCACTCTATTGGTCTTGACCGGCCGCGCTGTTAAATACCTCACTCAACCTAGTATAGGCGATGGCTTACTCGACTTCCGGTTCCTCCTCCCCTCAGTTCTGCCCTACTGCCACGCCGGCTCTGACGACGCTCGATTTCAGGAAGCTGGGCAATGTTCGAACTAAAATGTCATTGCCCTGAATTCAGTTAACACAACCATAAAGTGGCTACAAAGGAGGCCAGCGCCGCTAGGATGCTAAATATCCCTGCGTTACACTACCTGTAATTACGCGGCCCCAAAAGGTTTACTCCAGGCCAACACAATGTTACCAGTTCACACATGGCCCACTTTCCCGCACAACGACTATTACACGACCGCCTAGCTCTATCGTAGTCCCCGGCTACCGACACAACGCTAAATAAACTAAATTACTCAACATGCCTTCGCATTGCCACACAATAGGCATGCTGAAGACGATGTCGAGGTCATTCGAAACCTTTGAAGACATTCGTTGCAGCCTTAATGAAATACACAATGACACTCGGCGTCTGGCTGCCTTGAACAACTCAGCACAACTGACTGCTTTGCCTGGCGGGCTCTAGGAACATCCCATGCGCTCGATACTTGCGCAGTAGGTCTCACTGAGCTACGCTCACCGTGTCATGTTTTTCGAACCTTCCTGATCTACAAAACAAAGGGTGATCATTTCAGAGGGGACTGTTCGGGTAATCTCAAGATTGTTTCCCCTAGACCACACGGCCGAATTACGGAATTTCGTGAATCTATAAAGGATATACAACTAAGTGTTAACATTATGTGTAATATAAGCATAAGAATCAGATAGAGTCAGCCATTAAACCGGCCCTCTCGACATATTTTAGATATCTTGTTCAGAATATCTTGTGTGTGATATAACTACAGGCTTTCAAACGAAACAATTCTGCAATGTGGTCAGAATCTTATCTGTATTTCTGGACTTTCTCCCATTCAGTACAATTTTGCTGACTTCCAACGAACGGTAAACACACGGACAGGTAGAGCATATAATAAACAGGTAGATCAGATAACGGAACAGAGTGAACCAATAGCTCACAAGTAGAACAGATATCGAAGAGGTAGACGGTAGAACAGAAAGGCCGAACATATTTGCAAGACTGGCATATGCTGCGGCAGTTGCAGGTTGGTCCACAGAGGCAAAAATCCACACACAGATATATGAAAGATCATGGAATTCTCAAACACATCACCATAACACAAAAATTAAAACCATATATCATATGTAGACAAGTTGAATAATATTGTAATATAATTTTCGCATCCTTACAATTTCCTGGAATTGCCTCCTTTGTTACCAAGCCTTATAAGGACATGCGCGGGACTTGGTCTGGATGACGACATAATTAATATGGCCTTTGTTTACAAACGAGACTACTGATTGATCGAGTACCTGGGAAAGAAATTACAGCTTAGCTTTGCAAGGCGTTAGTTAGACGCTTGTCATCTGGAACGTTCAAGGAACAAGTCGCCAACCCCACCCCTCCCCGGTTAGTGAGGGCGTTTAGCCGAAACATTTCACTCTCTGGGGCCTAGGTACGTTACAAACTCATTATGAATGTGTCACCATGTCTTTTGATAAAGTAAATGTACCATTGTGTTTATATATGAAATGAGAAATAGTTAGTTGAATGATGGCTTGAGTGATTGCTTTCCATTGGACGGACATGTTTGTCTCAATACCGATTTTCCTAATGCTTACAGTTTCAATTCCTATGTGTAACTTATAATATATGTGTTGTGAAGTAATCTTCCTATCAATGCATATCAATCTGCAAATGTTCTATGTGCTGTGGAGTGTTCACTTTATGAAGCTTTTCTCTTAGAGGAAGAATAGCTACTATTAACGCATATCATGGACATATGTTCATGCTGGAGAAATAGTTTCACTATTATGTAACTTGAACTATCGTGCTCTTACGGGTACATCTTCTTGTTTACATCTTAGTAATCACATAACATGTGTGATGGACGTGTAATCCTTTCATAAATATGCAAGGGAAATGTCATGTTTTGAAAATTGTGCCTTCCTTCTGAATTAAACCACTGCTGTCGGTGCTTTGGCGAATAATTATGTTCAGGAATTTGCCAAGAACGTTTATAATCCTTGCCCCACTGCAGAAGTTATTCCTGAAGTCAGGACACTTATGCTAGCAGCAATAGGTGATATGAAAAACAGCGTTAATTAAACTCCATGCTCTTATAGGCAGGTGGGAAGAGGACCATCTGTTCTGGTCTTATGGTTTAATAAGTGGGAGGAATATCCCAAGAATTGTCCTTGTAATATTATTATTATTATATGAAGGATTCACATGTTTTCTCTGTTATGAGATGTGTATATCCTATTCGTGATTGTTACTTTCACTGCTGGAGTATTCATTATAATGTTACCTAGTGGAGACACGTCCCGATGATGATGATGATGATGATGATGATGATGATGATGATGATGATGATGATGATGATGATGATGATGATGATGATGATGATGATGATGATGATGATGATGATGATGCTGCTGCTGCTGCTGCTGATGATGATGATGATGATGATGATGGTGATGATGATGGTGGTGGTGATGGTGGTGGTGGTGGTGGTGGTGGTGGTGGTGGTGGTGGTGGTGATGATGATGATGATGATGATGATGATGATGATGATGATGATGATGATGATGATGATGATGATGATGAAAGAAGCCTGTGTGTATGTCTGTACATCAAGAAGGGAATGTTGACTGGTATAGTCTTTGGCCTTTGGCCTAATGCTGATTACAGTTATAGAAAGGAGATGAAGAATTCTTACCATGAGGCCTATGTCTCAGAGATTCCTGTCATGTTATGATTGGTGTATTATCAGGATGTTTGGATGGTTAGGATGTCTCTAACTCGTCAGAAAGTCCCAGTGTCAATCTCAACATGAATAATCTTTGAGGAGATACCCTTCTCACTTTTGGAGTAGAAAACAACGCCACAATAAGAGAAGAGGGATGGGGAAAATGGAAAAATCCTCCTTTCTCCTTCTCCCTGATTTGTTTTTATTTATGTTGTGATATAAGGATACCACGGCATGAGTTGTTGTCACGGGACCACTGGAGTTAACGATCAGATGATAGATTTACAGAGACAGCTGCAACGTTTTGTTGATAGGGGATCAAACGAAACAAAAAGTCCTTGAGATTTCCACAGGACACAGGAAAATTGTCGGCATGTTATTTTGCCCGAATCGCAAGATGCAAGGAAAAGCGCCGTCTTGATTTGATTGCCGCCAAGACCACCTGTTGTTGACAGCGAATGACGTCACTCGGACAATCTCCGACTGGAGGAAACATAACTTATTTTCCGCCAGTGTGAAAAATGGAATTAAACTACACTGAAGTGTTTGGCTAGCTTGGTTCTAATTTGGAAAGAATCTATTGTGTTCTGTGTCAATTAAAGTTGATGAACATGTGTCTTTCATGGCAATGTGTAGATTCAATTCAGGATAGAGCTGGTGTACATAAGGTATTCACTAGATAGCGTTTAGGTATAAGTAATGTAGGATAGTCTAGTGATAGATAGAGTTTAGGCATAGTGTTGTTGCTTTGTGGTTAGGTATTCTAGGAGTGTCGGCGACAGTAGTCAATCGCGTTGTTAAACTAACTAGTGTGAGATGTCAATTAGCTCAGCTGGTTGAGAATAGTGTAGTTGGATGATATTTAGAGAGATTGAGGATGGTTGAGGGGGGGGGGGAATGGTGGAAATATCCAATGGTGGGATCTTCCAGTGGGGTGTCTACTGGGGTTCTGCACGTCGCCTTTGGTCTTTCCTTGTCTTACCCTAACTCAGACCGATGTGATGAGCTCCTCTGCCCCATGACAGAGTTTAGTTCATTGTTATGTATCTGAGTGCGGCCGTCGGCCTGGACTCATCTAATAGGGGGTCAGTATCGGGTTACTCTCACCAGGTGTGTTCTCTCCTTCACAGGATCCACTCCAGTTATGAAGAAAACAAGCTGAACATTCACTGTTTAAGATTCTGGATGATTAAGTAAAGGAAGTTTTATTCAGCGGCTTTTGCACTGGGCCCATAATCAGGAGGGTCTGAAGGAACATGGCTCTGTCGAGCAGAAACAGATAACTATCTGGAAATGACTCCTTAGTGATAGGGTTCACGGAAGTTGAGTGAAATTATTTTCCATACCACATGTAAAAAGAATAATATGGGTTATAAGGGGAACAGGAACAACGAACATAGCGTTCTTCTCAGTTATTAGATTCCAGTGGAACTGTAATCATTAACTGTGTAATCGTGAAACTCTAGAACATTTAGGAATGAATCATCTTGTTTTCAAGTGACAGTGATCCGTGTTTTCACGATACAGGGATTGTTAAATCTCAGAACGGTAGGGACATTTAGTAATATTGTGTGTGATCGATTCGAGATCAGTAGTGGACTATATCCGTGATTGGTGACCAGGTATTTGGGTTATCAAAGAGCTACTGGAGGAAGTCAACATCTGGCAGGAGGGACATATCGTTTGGTGAGGTCATTGTGTGCTGAGCTATGATGATGTTGTGTGACCATTACCGGGATGATCAGACTTTGCTCCTGAGCTGTCCGGTCTGATTCTGCAGACACACTAGAGTATACGACATACATTCTACACATACACTTCGCACATACATATACTTTTCTTAATTAAATTAAATTGTTATTAATTTTTAGAAGCTAGAGTTGTGTAGTATGTTGTTTTGGGGAAGAATGAGAGGGGGCATGATCCAGTGGTGAGTGGTGAGAGAGAAAGAGGTATCCAGGGATTGACGGGGTGTTGTGGACGGAATCTAGTGGTTTCTCCAGAATAATGATATGGGGTTAAAAAGAATGTGGGTGTTGATTCCCCTCACCCCAGGGACGACACTATAAATAAATCTACGACAGTTGTGTTATTAATGAGTTTGGACTGTGTTCTTTTTTTTTGAATCTTGCAGATCTGGATAGGCAGGTGGTGGTTTGGATGTTAGTACAGAACAGGAAATTGGATTATTAGGCTGTTTCTGATGCTTACCTTAACCAGACGGTCTGGACCTAAAGGAAAATGTTACCGCCGCATTTATTTGCTGACTCTGCCAGCGAAAGACGTGTACGAAGATGATTGTCAAAATGTTGTTGATACATTCGGACTTTTGTTGGGAAACTCCATGACTGTCTTCCTTATTCTTTCCGGGAAGTACAGCCTGACGCACCATCAAGCAGCAAATTCAGGAAACGAAGGGAAAATCCAGGTTCATCTAACATACATCAGTATGGATTCACCGACAGCCTGGCAAATTCCCAGTTTCACTTGCAAAAATCCTTACCCTTCGACACAAATAAGGTTCAAGCAGGTTCAACACCAAGTCCCAATTATGATCATCCCTGGAAAGATTATATGAGAGAATCTAGTGGAGTAAATGTTTACCCACATGCAGCAGTGGGGATCCTCCGACTGTCTTGTGACTTCCAGTTTCGTGTGCGGGAAGTATTACTCGTCTGTTCCATGCCTGTGCATACCAATCCTGGACTCAGTCCCAGATGTTATCAATGGGTGACTCTCAGCATTGTATGTTCCTACACTGGACTGGTTATATCAATGGATGGCTCTTTGCTGGACCCATGTCGGCCTGATTGTATTGCACAACAGTGTTCTTAATTCGGTCCCTTGATAATGGGGATTATGGTACGCTCTTAAGCCAACTTACTGTGGATATTAGATGGGTGGGACACAACTGAGTCCACTTAATTAGGTCCCTGGATAATGGGGATATTATTTTCCATGCATTAGAGATTAGAACAAGAATCGCCATGGCGAAAGTAGCCTTTAGCAAGATGAAAAACATTCTGACCAAGAAAAAGATGTAAATTGAAACGAGAAAAAGAGTGGTGAGGGGATACATAGAGCCTGTTCTTTTGTATGGATGTGAAACTTGGACAATGAACAGTCAAGCTGCCAACCATTTGATGACTGCATACATGTGGTTTCTGAGGAAAATGCAAAGAATACCATGAACAGACAGAAAAACCAATGATCAAGTACTACAGGAGACAACTGAAAATCGTAAATTGATTAGAGAAATTAGACGTAGACAGTCTAAATATTTTGGACATGTTATGAGAAGAAATGGATTAGAGAACTTAGTGACAACTGGCAAGATCGAAGGGAACCGATCAAGGGGAAGACTAGGAGGGAAATATCTGGATTGCTTGGCCACATGGCATGGTCGAGACCGGAACACTGACCTGATCCACGACTCTGGTGATCGAGTGAAATGGCGAGTCATGATCGCCCACGCTTTCCGGCATGGCACATGATTGATTGATTGATTGATTAGGGAATAATAACTATCATCAGAAGAGAACAAGAGAAAGAGGGATTAGGACTGATTAATTAGTCTAGTGATTGTGTTCTGAATTTGTGGTGCTTTATTTGGTTTCTTAACAGATGTCATTGATTTATGAATCTGTGGATTTGTCAATGGTTTGGGAACCAAATAGTAGGTGTGTTTTAGTTTTGGTTGTATTGACTTTTTGGATAATTGGGATTATCACATTTGAATGTGTACATATATCACATTTCATCCCATGAATATTCCAAAATCTCAGTATTGGTCAATACATGTATATGTGTACTCCAGGTCTTGATTAATTCATGGTGAACAGTTGTTCTAACCGTTGATGTTTATGTCAATAGCTTGTAGGTGTGTGTTCAACAGTGGTTGTTCTATACGCTGTATACAATCAATGTTCTCTAACACTATCTCAAATCTAAACGGTGATCGAGTGGGAGGGGATACCTACACATAGACACAGTTGTCTTAAGGAGTGAATTGCTTTCCTCCTTGTGTCTGTGGTAAATTTCCCTGATCACCTCGCCGTATATAAAGGCTCAGTGAGAATGCAAACTCATCCCATCCTGGATCCCCTAGACAACTTAGCAAATATTCTCTTATATAAAATCCACATCACACAACTATCTATGTTTCATTTATATACAGACTCGTTATATAAGATGTATCCAAGTGGCGATCAAGTTTACCTACCGTTCGGGGGGGTCGGTCACGTGTTCAAATCTCCAACTGGGTGGACTTTATAATGATATAGGCTCACAGATCCACGCAGAAATGTCACGGAATGTAAAGGCAACAGGAGAAAGATTGGACACACTACCCACCAATTGTCGATTTGTCTTTAAAAATAGGGTTCTAAATGCATATAACCAATACGCCTCAGAGTAAATAAAAGCTTCTGTTACTGGTCTGTTTTTTTTTTTTTTAAATTTAATATTCCGATATTTGTTCAATTTTCGTTATTTTTAAGCTATTGCGTTTGTTTGTGTGTGTGTGTGTGTGTGTGTGTGTGTGTGTGTGTGTGTGTGTGTGCGTGCGTGCGTGCGTGCGTGCGTGCGTGTGTGTGTGTGTGTGTTTAATTGTCGTATTAAGATGGCAATTTACCAAAACGTTTAGTACATCTATATCTATTGATACTGCAGGATCGATAACATACATATTATTACACTCGATGGATATTTCCGAACCTACTGTACTGACTGTTGCTATAGTTGAAAACTTTATGTCTGGTATGGTGACATATTCAATCTTTACGACTGAATAACCGACGTCATGGCTTAAGAGATGTTCTGGAAAACACTGGGACGACTGGAAAGACTGAGACAGTTAAACAGACGCTGTCTGACAAAGAGAAAACTAGATGAGTGGCATGGGATCAGACTACAGTGTTAATAGAGGCAATAACGGGTTGAGAAAGGAAGTGTTTTTCTCGTCTGCGACTAACAATTATATATTTCTGGTGAAGGTTCATAAATTGCTAAACAGCTACCTAAATAATGAAGTCGTTCCGTTTGCAGCAGTTGACCTCTGAGGATGGATATCATGTTGTTTCTTTGACTACAATATTACGGCACTTCAGATACAGGTTGTGCTCTAGTCTCGACACTTTTGAGGGATAGCACCAATGTGCTGTTGCAACCTTTGTTAGATTCGTTGACCACATTGCTGTAACAGTTCAAATCTAAAAGACAGCTCATTATGCATGATTAACATTGAAAAGAAAACTAAGTGAATAGAGCTATATTTGTCACGTGTAATTGTGCTGACAATCATGTAAGCAATCTACATAAATGTCACGACATGACGTTTGTCTCTGAAAATAGCTTTGGGTGTGAGTTCGCTCGCTATGAAATTTAGCGTTGTTCTTCTACGTGCTACTACTTCTAGTGCACTGGACTGTTTTTGTGTGTAGATTACGTTTGCCTACTACAAGCGTCCGTCGCCACTGGGCGAACCCACTCCGACTTCTGAGGTACTTCTAATTTAATCACCAAATCTAGGACAGGAAATCCGCATTTCAGTCCAGCTGACCGGTGTAGGAATTGAACCCGCTACCTTTGCATCAGCACCCCTGATGTTCAAAAAAGTGTGTTATTATCCATTTGGCTATACTAACTTGTAGAAATCAAACGCTGTTACATGAAATGACAGATACAATTACAACAGCGTGTCAAAATAAAGGACTCATTCTGAATAACAGGAGGGAAAGCAGAAGTAATGAAAAATTGTATCTCAAATACAACATTGAAGTGAACGGAACAAGTCTGGAACAAGCCAAAAATAGTTACATATGTAGGTACTTTAATGCCAGTAGATGAAATAAGTATTAATTAAGTTAAATGTAGGATAGCCTAAGCAAAGCATATTCCTCTCTTGTTGTGGATGACAGATATAGCAATGTTGGAACGGTTGATTGGTTGCTTGTAAATACGCTGGAAGATTGTGCATTCCTTTTTTTTTTTTTTTTGCATTTGTATTCTTAAGTCCGATGTACAGGCGTTCAGGTGGCCGAGGCCCTGAAAAGTTCTTTCATCTGTCAGAATAAGGCTAGTGGAAAACATTTTCTTCCCTACCCCGTTCCAAAGCATCATCTTCACGGAAAATGTGATTCAGAGCTCTCCTTCTACTCTCAAAATACCGAGACCAAGGAAATGTTCAAGACTGGTACTAGACATTGGCATCTAAGTAGACATATACGTGTGTTAGCAAGTCATGATTCAGCGCAGTTCATACGCCTTAGGTTGGCAATGTGCCCTCCCCATATATTACATATCTCATCGTCAACAAGCTCCGACTCAACGTCCAAGAGAAGCAGCGTTGGAATACAAATGATTTGTGGCATTTGATATGTTAATCAATTAATCAGCCATGTGCCGTCTTCACAATGAAGGTTGCTTGCAATGGATCTCTAACACCGTCTCTCGCCTTGACTGTACATTCAGACTGCTGTTCGTCCATCTCTTGTTGTTATCTTACCACTTATATCGCTGTCTATATCTCGTTCGTATTAGCGGGGACAAAGAATCCCCACAGATGGTTATGATGAACCAGTTGGTTCTGAACAGATTATGATCACTGTCTGCCCGTTTTACGTGGATGACCAACACGGCGTCATTTGATACAGTGAAGCTACCAATTGTACTTATGTCCTGGTGGCAAAGATCGAACAATCATCGAATGTTGAAAACATTCTGTTGATTAAAGATTATTGTGTTGTCTGGAAAGGTACGATTTCCTTTTATAGGAATGGCGTAGTCACAGGTCTTTCGAAATCATTTGGTAGCGAAAGATTTAAGAACGATCTAAGAATGACTGTGACACTAGATTCCCCTTGTTCAACGACATTCATCGTATAACTGTTTGCAAAACAACAACAACAACAACAACAACAACAACAACACTAAAATAGATAATTCAATATTCAAAAATACATTTCTGGAGTTTCTCTATCCTGTCACACGGAGTGATAATTAACAAGTAACTGAAGGCGTCTAGTGAGAAACGAAGACCTGAAGAACTCTTCGTTGACAAAGTGTTGCAGACTGCTACCACTAACAATGGCGATCAATAGATAGGGCTGATGCGTATTTTACATTATGCTACCCTAACGAACGAAACCAACGAGTATCAACGTTATATGATCTACGGGTTATATATTGATACAGATTTAACTATAATATATTCAACGATGTATGCCAATTTATTGGTTTTTACTTGTTTTTCACTAATCACTGCTATTAGATACCGCTAGTTAGTTAGTCCCTGTTTTTGGTTTCTTTGCCTGATTATACTGGACACGTCGTTTTTTGCAAATGACACCACAAGGTTGACACGTAAACTGGCTGTTTCAATAATGGTGTTGTATATTTCTGCTTCTGGACCTTCTTCACCGTGACCGTTGGGGTCTGGTCTGATTTCTATACCAGAAGATAGCCATTGGAAATATTACAGATAGTGTAAATACGTCACCTTAATTAACGCTCAAATAATTCATCAGTCTGGGAAAATGAAGAAATACCAAATTTTTCGCGAAATGTTTTTTTTTTACAATACTCCTGGTATTAAATGTTGTATAAAGCACATATATAATTTTCCATTTTATCTGTATTTCATCTTCAACTGCTCCAACATCATAAGGGAAGAAATACAAACTAGAATCAACTCTGGAAATAAGATATACTATGCACTACAACATCTACTAAAATCAAAGGCGCTATCTCGTAACACCAAAATCACAATATACAAAACACTGATCAGACCAGTTGTGCTGTATGGCTCTGAAACCTGGAGTACAACGAAAGGAGACGAAGCTTTGTTACAAACCTTTGAGAACAAAATTTTAAGACGCATCTTTGGACCCATTAGGGATACACAAAGTGGAGAGTGTAAAAGAAGAAGTAACAAAGACATTTATGATCTGTTTAAGTCCCAGCTAATCACTGGTATTATGAAGGCTAATAGACTACAATGGCTGGGGCATATAGAAAGAATGGAAGATAATAGGGAAACAAAACTCGCTTAAACTCAGGAAATAAATGACCGTAGACCCCGAGGTAGACCAAGAAGACGGTGGAGAGATAATACATGTACAGACCTACAAGCACTTGGAATCAACGACTGGCAAGAGAAGGTCCACCAGAGAGACGAATGGAGACGGATTGTATTTGCAGCAAAGAACCTCAATGGCTCGGAAAGCTGAAGAAGAAGAAGAAGATCTGTATTTCATGTAACATTATAAGAGTGTGTATAATATTGCTTGTGATGTTTCTCAAAATAAGCAACGAAGACACAACACATGCGGCTTTATGTTTTTGTAACACAAATAATTGATAACCTGGTATTACAAATATTCAATTTCTAATGAAAGAGGCATTATGAAACTATGGTCTTCATGTATCTGCCTTTCAGTTGCCAAATCGACCTGCACCTTTAAAAAATAAAAAAAAATATTCTCCCATTTTCTGCAGTCAATATATTGTTGATTATATGCTGTATACGCTGTATGTGTGTTAAAAAATATGTAATACAATGGCAATACACGAATGCGCTGATGTATAGCATTTAATGAAATGTATGATGTAAAGATGTAAGGAAATAATCACAGTGATATATGATGACAAGGGAACAAAACGAATAAAAGGAATCGGAAATCAACCAGAATTAACATATGTTTGGCAGTCTTACATCGAGAGCATGTAAACAGAAATCGTCTCAAAATACATATTTGATAGGAGCGGAAGGTCCGAGGATCGAATGATACAATTAAAATCATGATATGTGTTAATGTCGAAAATATAAAGATAGACATGCACAGAAGGACAGGTTCGTTGTCAAGTCAGAAATGCATTATTTCAAATATTAAAGCAAGAATTGTGTAACTGATTATATCATCACTATTATCATGTTGCATGCTGATAAGCGTGAGTCTCCATGCTTCGTTATCTCATACGATCAACATAGTCTTGTGTCATATCAGTATTTATGTTGGGATTATGTTACTTGGCCAATCCATCCAGGTTTATATTTTTCTGCCTTCCCTTTGCTCTGTTCCATCAATTGTGCCTGCTGTCACTAAGATTTTTAATACGTTTCCCTTCATAACATGCATTGAATAAGTTGATCGCAGGCATCTAATTTATCAACCCAGTTCACGTTTTTTTTTTTTTGGTGTGTATCTTGTAAATCAGTCTCGGTTTTCTAGTCGTTATGGTGTCATGTGTATGTGTCATCATCATCTTCCACTTTTTCAATCAAGCATCGTGGGAAAGAATAATTGGCGATCCAGCGCCCGATGGGTGGCACTTGATAGTGTCATTCCGTGTAATGTACAATGTCTTTGATGTCGTCAATCCATGTTCTCCTCGGGCGTCCTCTTGTTCTCGTCGCAGATGATCTTTGGTGTAGGGCCAGTGCTGGTAGTTGATGATGTTGCATTCTAACCAAATGACCAAACCATTTGATCTTAAATTTTTCCATATATGTGACAAGGTGTTGATAACACTGTCTGTTTGAAATCAACTTTTTTATTCGATCTCGGATTGTTAAGTTGATACTCTCCTAAGGCATCTCATCTCACAGGTGTTGATTTTGCGTCAGTGAGATTTGGATGATGTCCAAGTTTGAGATTGATAGCATAGGATTGGTGTGAATATGTTGTTTATTACCTGTCGTTTTGCGGACATAGGTATGTTGGGATGTTTCAGTATGGGTGATAGCTGATATGTAAGTGCACTTGCTTTTTGACATCTGATTTCGATGTCTGTATCCATTCTGCCATATTCTGTCATAATACTTCCAAGATATTTGAATTCATTGACTTGTTTCAGAGACGTGCCATTTATCTGTTGTATACTTAGTGGACCAGGCGATTTGCTAACTTGCATTACTTCGATTTTGGCTATATTTACACTCATTCTATCAGCTGCATGTTAAGCTCAGATTAATAATATAAGCCAATTCCTCTCATAACATACCCAAAAATTTTGACTGTAGGTGAGTTGAAAACCAACCGTATAGTATGCGTCTACTTGGTGGCTTCGTTTAGTACCCTGTTTTACTTGAGCACTGACTTGATCGTTTTGGACTTGATTGCTTCGGTTGGTGTCTAGTTGCACATCAAACAGCTGGGTATTTGGCTAATCACACATCTTGTTGCTGGTCATCACACATCTCATTGTAGCTGGGTTGAAAATGGCAGTATAGTATTGGTCTACTTGGTGACTACGTTTAGTACCCAGTTTGACTAGAGCACTGACTTGGGTGTTTTGGGTTTGATTGGTTCGGTTAGTGCCCTACTTGACATGAGCACTGATTTTAGTGTTTTGGTAACTGACTCGCTTGCCTCCGTTAGTGCCTTGTTTGGAATTTTTCAATTGCGAATGACATGCCTGGGGGGTAAGCGAGTCTCTTGTAGTCTATCTTTTGAGGTGATGTACTCATAGTACGCACGCACACACACACACACACACACACACACATACACACATGCACCCATACACACACATGCACGCATACACACGCGCGCGCACCCACACACACACAAATACATTCGAGAGCACATGCGCACACACACATGCACACACACATACACACAAACATGCTCTACACAAACAGGTGCACGCACACATACATACACACACACACCCGTGCGCATACACACACAGACACACCGCACATACACACACACACGACAAGGCACTGGAAGCTGATGCTAAATATGATAGTAATGCCTTGTTTGAATAGTACCCGTATTAATATTTGTGTTCAAGTTAAGGATTCTGCGTACTTACCATATAGCTAAAAATGAAAACATCACCTACCCACTGCAGTCTGAGATAGCCATTCGAATGTTTGTCCTGTCGTGTAGTAAGTACGTTGCCAGTAGCTGCTAGCAGCATAATGTTTACCGAATTTGTGAGACTGCTGCAAAATAAAGCCGATTTGTCAAAGTTCACGCAATCCCCGGGTTTTTAGCCTTTCGAAATGTACGATTTCTGACACTATTTGTTGATTTTCTGTTCACATTTTCCGGTCTTTTCGTGATGTTTACATAATCAACACCCAACAAAGTCTTCTTCTTCCTCTTCTTCTTCTTCTTCTTCTTCTTCTTCTTCTTCTTCTTCTTCTTCTTCTTCTTCTTCTTCTTCTTCTTCTTCTTCTTCTTCTTCTTCTTCTTCTTCTTCTTCTTCTTCTTCTTCTTCTTCTTCTTCTTCAGCGTTCCGAGCCATTGAGGTTCTTTGCTGCAGATACAATCCGTCTCCATTCGTCTCTCTGGTGGACCTTCTCTTGCCAGCCGTTGATTCCAAGTGCTTGTAAGTCTGTACATGTATTATCTCTCCACCATCTTCTTGGTCTACCTCGGGGTCTAAGGTCATTTATTTCCTGAGTTTAAGCGAGTTTAGTTTCCCTATTATCTTCCATTCTTTCTATATGCCCCAGCCATTGTAGTCTATTAGCCTTCATGATACCAGTGATTAGCAGGGACTTAAACAGTTCATAAATGTCTTTGTTACTTCTTCTTTTCCACTCTCCACTTTGTGTATCCCTAATGGGTCCAAAGATGCGTCTTAAAAAATTTTGTTCTCAAAGGTTTGTAACAAGGCTTAGTCTCCTTTCGTTGTACTCCAGGTTTCAGAGCCATACAGAACAACTGGTCTGATCAGTGTTTTGTATATTGTGATTTTGGTGTTACGAGATAGCGCCTTTGATTTTAGTAGATGTTGTAGTGCATAGTATATCTTATTTCCAGAGTTGATTCTAGTTTGTATTTCTTCCCTTATGATGTTGGAGCAGTTGAAGATTGTACCCAGGTATTTGTATGTTTCCGTTCTTTTAATGGTCGTATTATCTATTTGTATGTGGCCAGAGTTTTTAGCCATTCCGACTCTTGAAATTACCATATATTCTGTCTTATCTTGGTTGATAACCACCCCCATCTGTTGGGCTTTTTCCTTTAAGTCAGTCAATATTTACAGACTGTTTCCGGATCTGGTCAGGGATATGCACTACTGACGAGCTCAAACAAGGGCGAAACTCGAGTATAGTGCTTCCATATTGACGTGGATAGGCCTTAGGTTCATACCGGAATGCGATCGGCGTTGCCAGTAGTGGGTTGTGCTCAATATTTAAATTTCAAATCCCGAAACAACCACATAATCAATTTATTATTGCTCACTGGATTTAGGAGGCCTGGTGTTCCTTGCCAGTGAGAAGTCCTGATCGTTCGGGTCCCATCGATTGACGGACGTCGGTCGCGGCGATTGGGCAATCTTGAGCATAGCCTACGATGGGTAGCGTTGTGGTATTCTGTTGTGATAATTTGGTGTGTCCAGTGTGTACCGCGTGGTTACGCACCCGCTTCACACGCGTGATCCGGGACTGTTTCCGGATCTGGTCAGGGATATGCACTACTGACGAGCTCAAACAAGGGCGAAACTCGAGTATAGTGCTTCCATATTGACGTGGATAGGCCTTAGGTTCATACCGGAATGCGATCGGCGTTGCCAGTAGTGGGTTGTGCTCAATATTTAAATTTCAAATCCCGAAACAACCACATAATCAATATTTACAATGTCTTTTGTTCACTTTGCCCTATAATATCTATATCATCTGCATAACCAAGCAGCTTGGATGTTCCTCCAATATCACATTCCTCCTTTACCTTCCTTACAACTTTCTCTAGAGCCAGATTGAAGAGTAGCGGCGATAGTGCATCACCCTGTTTCAAGCCAGATGTTATTTGGAAGGGGTCTGATTTCCTGCCTTTATATGTTACTATATTATAAGTATCTTCCATGCATTGTCTAATCATATTGATTAACTTCCTTGGTATTTCAAATTCCTGCATAGCATTCCATAGACTATTCCTATGGACACTATCATAAGCCTTTTTAAAATCCACAAAAATGTTATGGAGATCTCTTTTATATTCCCAATGTTTCTCGGCTATTTGTCGTAAGATAAATATCTGATCTATTGTTGATCTGTTTTGTCTAAATCTCGCCTGGTAGTCGCCTAATATGTCTTCTGAATATGGTTTTAGTCTATTTAGTAATACTGCGGACAGTATCTTATAGCTTGTGGACAGTAGTGATATTCCTCTATAATTTCAACATTGGAACTTGTCTCCTTTCTTAAAGATAGGTATCAATAATGACTCTTTCCAGTCATGGGGTAATTCTTCTGTCCTCCAGATTTTTATTATTAGTTCGTATAGCTTTAGATGTAGTGCATGGTCACCTGCCTTTATAAATTTAGCAGCAATTCCATCAGTCCCAGTTGCCTTATTGTTTTTAAGTCGTGTGATTACATATAGGATTTCTTGAAATGTAGGTTCTTCAATTTGTGGTTCGCATGTTAGAACCTCTTCCTGTGGGAAAATGTTACTTGGAGCTTCACAATTTAGTAATTCAATAAAATATTCTTTCCATGTGTTGCACATTTCCTCATTGGTATTTATCATATTCCCATTTTTGTCTTTTAAACCATATGTGTTTTGATGGTGCCCTCGTTTCATTGACTTCAGTTCTTTAAAAAATTTTCTGGATTCATTTTTCTGGTGATTAGTTTCCATATCTTTAATTATATTACTCATATATTCTCGCTTCTGCTGTCTGACAATTTTTGTAGCCTCTTTACATTCATTTCTATAATGCTCTTACTTTTGGATGTTATTGATGTCGTTTAACCATACATGTCTGGCATTCTTCTTCCTAATGACTGCTTTTTCACATTTTTGATTGAACCATCTGTTCTTTCTATGCGTGGTTAACACACCGAGACATTCTTCTGCGGTAGATTGAATTGTATTCTTAATGTTCAACTAAGTTTGGTCAACGCTTTCCTCCAAAGGGTTTTGCAGAGTTTCAAGTTTACATCTTATTTCATCTGTAAATTTCTCATTGACTGTAATGTCTTGTAGTTTTTCTCTGTTAAATGTTGGGTGTAATCTTTGTAATTTAGTATAGAAACCTCTCTTAAATTTTATTTCAAATTTTGCTCCAACGAGGAAGTGGTCACTGTGGCACTCAGCTCCTCTATAACTTCTGACTTGCTGTATGTTTGATGCATTTCTGTTGTTAATTAAAATGTGATCTATTTGATTATAGGTTCTCTTGTCACATGATTTCCAAGTGTGTTTGTGTATATCCTTTCTTTGTAGTCTGGTACTGCTAATCTGCAGTCCTTTGGCTTCTGCCAGGTTGATGACTCTCCATCCATTATCATTTGAAGTTGTATGTAGGCTCTTCATACCCAACAAAGTACCTTACAATATTTGTTTACACTTTTGGCGATTTGCTAGCAGCATAACGTTTACCGATTTTGCGAGACTGCTGCAAAATAAAGCCGATTTGTCAAAGTTCACGCAATCGCCCGGGTTTTTTGCCTTTCGAAATGTACGATTTCTGACACAATTTGTTGATTTTCTGTTCACATTTTCCGGTCTTTTCGTGATGCTAACATAATCAGCACCCAAGCAAAGTACATTACAATATTTGTTTACAACGTCGGCGATGTGCTACATCGATTTAGCGCCATTTAAAAAACATCTATATTCCAAATTTCATTACCGTGCGTTAATTCTAAAGCTAGCTATTTCACTACCTCTTCTCAGTTATGTGCAACAATGGTGTTTACCGGAGACATCAGGGGACACAATTGCTTCCAAAATATGCAAGGGAAATAACTCGCGTTATTTAAAAAAAAATATTTTAATGATTATTTTGCACAATTTACTAGATTTGGTATTTACATTGAATTATAATTTTGAGACTGGTCTTTAATGTTATTTTCTCGAGAATTAATCACTATCTATATGTTATTAAGTGGTTATTAATTGTGGCAATCTACCTGCCAAGAGCCGGCACTCACTCATCAATGCCGACATCTTGATTTTGTGTCTAGGGTTTAGAAGATTTTGGAAATATCACAACAGGCTCGCTAGCTCTCTGTACGAATCTTTTGTGCACACAACACAAGTTCATAACGCGTCCTCAGAGTACATGAACACTTTATTACATCACAGTCCTTACCGTGGTTGCCATCATACCCCACCAGCATCTAGCCTTCCAGTGTTCTGGGCATGACCATCCCACCAACTGTTTAGCAATAGTTTGCACATAATACCGCTAATCGGTGTTTATTTATTGTGGTTGTTGCACACTCTAAAATCTACAAGTAACGGCTAACTGTTAATAATAGTCTCTACTTACATTACACAAGTGCCCAACGTGTCACGGTGTGTTTCTCCCACCGCCATTCACAGTGTTCACAAAACGAGGTCAGCTCTCTCGCCCCAGCCGATCAACATGTACTGGGCCATTGGCAGTCGGTTACTTCAGTGTACTGCTTCTTCCCTCGTAGTTGTCTGGACCATGAACACTTCTTCATTGTTGTCTGCGACTTCAATAACTGCGACCAGCGTAAACGCTTTCAAACGCAGAACTTTCTCAATCTTGACCATCTTGGCTCGCGCCCCAGCTCAGACTAACTTGAGCGCAACATTTTTCCGGCTTTGACCTCGGCGCGTTACGTGACCACAATAGCTCCGCCCACTAATGTTAGCGGCGCTCGCTTGCATTTTCTAACTGTGTGTCAACAACATCTCTCCAGTTTCTACACCTGACACAACTGCTGTGCTTCGCGTAATCCATCTCATGGCAATATGGCCTTCCCCCATTTTTTGTTAAATGTTGTAAACATTTTTACTACCTTTACTCAGTCTTATACTTCTTGACATGAGTTGGATAAGTACACACTAACGTTTGTTTTAGTGGACTCTATGGTCGCACGCTTTGGTCTCTCTCAATATTCGCACATATATGTACGTCTGTTGTCATTACATGTGAGCTTATCTCTTCCATGATTCATTTAGACTCGTGATAAGTTTTCATCAATAACCAACATCACAGAAACAAAAAAAAAATAATATATTATGCGGACACGGTAACCCGTCTACACCTAGACTTCCGTGTAGTCACAGCCTCCTTTTCAAGTTCAGAGGTTATGTGATCTAGTCTGACGTAGGATCCAATGTTTCATCAAACATCCCTAGCAGCTCCTCAATCATGTACTATACATGAGCATCCTACTCAATCCAAGCCCCAGGCTCTGAGTAAGGTATATGTGTGTGATTATGGACTATGGCTTTCACTGTCCCTTCTTGTATCAATGGATTGCTCTTGCTTTGACTTTGACGTTAATGAGTTATGTGTGACCTTGTTGCTGCCTTGATGCATGTAGTGTCTCCCTTCCGTACTTTAGATAGGTATTTCTATTTTGGGGTATGTTTACCTGATCTCTCTTTGTCTGGTAGCAATCATTGCCCATGGATGTTATGGCGATGCTGGTTTTCTGTTTGTTCTATACCACTTCTCTATGCAACTTATACCTTTGTCATTTTCGATTATGCAATTGCCAATGAGACTTATTTACCTCACTGTATCATTATATTCCTGCAATGCATACGTGTTTTATAACACCCATACATACTAATACTATATCCATGTCATGTATACATATGTTATCATACTAAATGAATGAAAGTTATATTCCCTCCTATGCATACATATTCTACAATTTATCATTCATGTACGTTGAAGCAATAAAGTAATATAACATCTATATACAACGTGTTTGTTCTCATTTGCCATATTCTGGTTTAGAACATTTGTGCAAATGTGTACTTATTTGGTTTCTCTCAAATTTACATTGCACTTATTTGGTTTCTCTCAAATTTACATTTCCACTTGTTGTTTCATAAGTTCTGTGGACTTATGACCATTGTATGCTTTGTTATTTGCCTTAGTTTTCCCATTATGTTTCAAATGCACGCACATGTGTCATACTCTTGGACTTATAGTTACTCTGCTTGCAACCTATAGTCATTGGGCTTTAGAGACCAGTAGTAGACTCATTGATATGTCTCTCGTACTATATGTTGTGGATCTTCTCATAAAATCCTAACTTCAAGTAGAACTACACAACTTCAATTCTGTGGACATGTGTAACCGTGTATGCAAATATACATTAATTATCACCATGATGATGGATGAGGTGATAAAATGATAATAACACAATCAAAGGAAATAATAGTTTCTCAAAAAATTTTGATGATGATGAAATAATCCAACTTATAGTTCTAAATTCCTGTGCTGAACCTAGGATCTTTGCGGACCACTCGTGAGATGTAGATCAAACTTGTATTCATTCAACAGTGGCTTGTACTTAGTCTGGTGGTATATGGACTTGTATGGTGCTCATCTTATGCTCCAGTTGTGTAGGACTTCTATCTGCAGCTGCATTCTTACTCTCCATTCAGCCTCAGATACCCTAACCCTGTCTGAGAATAATAACATAATGGGATGTACGTATCCTATGTACATATGTATATACAACAAGTATTAATACAGAGATAAGTAGTACTATTTTAAGCTGTTTCCATTGAAATGTAAATGTCCCTATTAGCAATTCAGAGTGCTGTTCAGTTGATTCAGCAAGCACCCTGGCTATGAGGTGATTTACAGGTGATGATATATACATTTGCAATGTTTTTATTTGCTAGTTACATCAATGGTTTACATCTTTGCATGACATTTCATAGATAGCAATATCAGAATGGAGTAGAAGTATCACTTTACCTCCATTTGACATCCAATCATAACATACTATCATGATGGCCTCATTTGGACAGCATGTCATATCACTTTAGCTCCTCTATATGAGAGCTGTAATTAATGTTATTATTCTGACATTTGGTGTTTTTATCACAGTATTTTCATTCAACCAATACTATCATAACCAATCATTCATTCTGTTTAAAACAAAAATATATCTATACTAAAATATCTATCTTCTATCTACATATCACAAGGCAACAGTTTCATTGTGAAATATATGATGTTATCTATACTTTTTGTGATAGTACTTCGCATCTGCAGATGTATCAACCAATCTTTCCCATTGATTTTCAGCATAACCTGTGGGTTTACTGAGACTATAGTCTGTACATCTAGAAATCTTAATTTTAGTTTGATCATCCAAATATGGTGTTAACAATTGTTTAATTGTTGATGTACTTTCAGTAAATGATGGAATGGTTAATTTGTAATGTTTAATGAGGCAGGCTAGCTTGGTTTTATCTCTCTCTGTTAAATTTGGTCTGAATGATAGTGCTTTCCATGTAATAATTTCTTGAGTAGATGGTGTTGGTGTGATTGTTGGCTGTTCCTGTGTCAGTGGTTTATCTATCTCTTTATCAGTACCTTGTTCTATGAGTTGAGTTTCTGACTTCTCGTTATCTTGACAATGTTTATCACAAGTGTTTTGTACTACTTGTTTGTTGTCTTTCTCTATTTGAGTGGCTGGGATTGGTACATGTCTACGTTGGCACAGTTTACATGATCGGACATAGTTTCTGATGTCTTTCTCAACACCTGGCCAATAGTGTAGAGATAATAATGTCTGTCTAGTCTTGGCTATTCCCCTATGGTCTGTAACTGACATGTGGTGCGCGAAGTGGAGTGCCTCGCTGCGGTGTTGCACTGGTAGCACTATTTGTGAAATACACGTTGGATATTTCTTGTATATTCTCATGAGGATATTGTCTTCTACTTTAAATTTCCATCTACCCCCTTTTGCTTTTTTAGATGGTTGGTTTACTTGCTGAAAATATGTTTGTAACGTTTCATCGTCTCTTTGCTGTTTTGCTAAGTTATAGTTCTGCTTGTTTGCTACCTGTTTAGTGTCACTCTGGTTATTCTGCAGTATGACTACTTTATCTTGTTCTTTATTTTTCTTATGCATTGTTCTTTTTTGGCTATTTGCTACATTGTCTTTTAATTCCCATGCTTGGATTTCTTCTTGGGTACACTCTTTTATTCCAGGTATGTTACCTAGCATTAGTCCAGCGTACGGGTTTGGTAGCATTGCTGCTTGTATTCTGCCAGTATAGTATGGGCTGTCGATTTCGATCCATGCTGTGTCATACTTTTCGAGTGTTCCACCGAATGTTCGACAAGTTACTGTATTACTTGTGTAGTCTTTCCTTCTAACAAACCTTTGGTTTACTCCCACAATCGATGCTCCAGTGTTTCTTATGCATGTGGTTGGTATGCCGTTGACAAATGCTTTATGGACTTTCAGAGTTGCACTGCACATGTTGTTCGTATTTGTCTGTTGTGTAGGTACTCTGTGACTATTTACTAATTTTGACAATTGTTCTTTTAGCTTCTTTCATAATTAGTTGCAGTCTACAATCCTTGACTTCGTGTCCAAAACTATGACAAAGGTAACATTTTACCGGTTTCTTGTTGTTTATTTGTGCTATTGGTAATGTTATTTTCTCTTTTTTTTAAAAATTACACTTATCTATTTCAAACTGTAGTCTTTGTGCTTCACGATCTAGCTTTTGTCTTTCTAAAGCTATCTCTTTATCTCTTTGGTTTTCTTGTGCTTCTCTAGCCTCTCTAACTGCGGCCCTGTCTTCTCTCTGTTGTGCCTGAAATTCTGAGACTTTTTCTGCCCATGTCATAAGTTCTGGGCCTTTAGAGCCACATATCTCCCCAAGTGCTATAAAGTCTGCTAATGTAGACATGTTGTGGTTGAGTAGTTGTCTACTATATATGTGTCAATAACCTGTAGCTGAAACAATGTACAATAATTGCAGACACTATCAGTATCAGTGTCTTCCGATAATTGTATCTGTGATGCCAATGGTAAAGAATCTTAATAGCAAGAATCTCTTTCAGTCAGTGTCGCTGTTGATCACGCTCTGGCGAAGCTGACTGTGATGAACTTGGTTTAATACTGTTCAACAAGAATGATAACAATACTGGACACCAATAACACCTATCAGAAGTTTTAGCTAAATGACATAACACCTGTGGACAGAATAATCACAAATAATAGATACATTAATGACGTTAAAGAACAACAAATAATTGACTAGGTTACAAAACAAGACAAAGTTCTCGCTAGCAGTCGAAATTTTACTTGAATTCTAAGTTAATTTCGAATGCTAACCGAACAAAACGTACTTTTGGGTGATGATGCAATAACCACAAAAGTAGCACTCCAACCTCAAACTAATGATGAGGGTGAAGAAACATATTGATGGAAGGGTGCCTGTTGACTCTGGAATACTAAGCAGGACACATAAACAAGTCAAGTGAAAACAGCTTAACCTGTATAAATTCAGCTCCGGTGTCCTTGGTGGTTTGCTCCAGATGTTTGGCTTCACTTCAGGCTTCTTCACAAGATGGTATGGATCAGCTTCACTGCATTTCGGGCTGAACAGGAATCAGTAGAAGATTGGTCTTCAAAAATGGTGATCCTCAAAAAGTGGTGTCAAAAAGCGCTTCCCATACTACTCATGGCACTGAAAAGTTGGATCTGAAAAATATTCTTCAATTTAACACTGAGATTAGTACTTTGGAGCACTATAGTGCGTGAAGCACATGAACACGGCTCTGTCTTGATCATTTATGTGGCTGAGTGCCATAGTCTGCCTTCTTGAATCGATAGTTGAAATCTTAAATTGAAGCTCCTTGATATGTTCTTTGCCACTGCACACAGACGTAATACGATATACAATTCATCTAGCTTGACGTTGGCTGAGACGTGAGCTTACTTTGTTGTTGTCGATGGTCGCCATCTTGGTAACCTTCACCAATGTAATTCTTTGTCTTTCACGCCTGGTATTCACTTTCTATTTCTTTATTACTTGCAGATCATTGTATTCTTCGTTTCTTTCGCACTGTTCTCTATATAACACTGTATTGATGACGCATTCTTCCTTTATCATATCTGGGTTCACTCAAACGGACGTAAGACCCTCAAGTGCCAAGAGCCGGCACTCACTCATCAATGCCGACATCTTGATTTTGTGTCTAGGGTTTAGAAGATTTTGGAAATATCACAACATGCTCGCAAGCTCTCTGTGCGAATTTTTCGTGCACACAACACAAGTTCATAACGCGTCCTCAGAGTACATGAACACTTTATTACATCACAGTCCTTACCGTGGTTGCCATCATACCCCACCAGCATCTAGCCTTCCAGTGTTCTGGGCATGACCATCCCACCAACTGCTTAGCAATAGTGTGCACATAATACCGCTAATCGGTGTTTATTTATTGTGGTTGTTGCACACTCTAGAATCTACAAGTAACGGCTAACTGTTAACAATAGTCTCTACTTACATTACGCAAGTGCCCAACGTGTCACCGTGTGTTTCTCTCGCCGCCTTTCACAGTGTTCACAAAACGAGGTCAGCTCTCTCGCCCCAGCCGATCAACATGTACTGGGCCATTGGCAGTCGGTTACTTCAGTGTACTGCTTCTTACCTCGTAGTTGTCTGGACCATGAACACTTCTTCATTGTTGTCTGCGACTTCAATAACTGCGACCAGCGTAAACGCTTTCAAACGAAGAACTTTCTCAATCTTGACCATCTTGGCTCGCGCCCCAGCTCAGACTAACTTGAGCGCAACATTTTTCCGGCTTTGACCTTGGCGCGTTACGTGACCACAATAGCTCCGCCCACTAATGTTAGCGGTGCTCGCTTGCGTTTTCTAACTGTGTGTCAATAACATCTCTCCAGTTTCTACAACTGACACACCTGCTGTGCTTCGCGTAATCCATCTCACGGCACTACCCATATATAGAATTATTAGCTGTACTCTGGCTTCAGTCTTTTTTTCATAAAGTTGAAAATACCAGAATTACACACTGGCATTGTCTATAATATCCATTACCCCCATGTGGATAACAATCACCTTCGGATTGATACGACTGTGAGGGTAAAATCATATTCAGCTTCGTTGGCTGTCTAGTCGCATGACTATCATTCTTAGCTGGTGATGGACCCTAATGTAACCTCTCCTTGAGGTTGAACGGGGTAGGGGTAATGGTGACATCGAATCGATTTACACATTGACATTGTCTATGGTCCTTTTGGCTCATATTAAAGTGTAGTATATACTGCCTTTTGTCTGGCTGCACTGATCACCACTCTTTGCATCTAGGTGCAAATTTGGTGGCCTCCTCTGGGGGGGGGGGAAGGCTAATATCCGGGGTAGGGGCCTATTCCCTCCTGCCCCTCACGTCGGCCTACCCCGTGCACACACACCCACAGACACACACTGGGATTCGAACCCATGTGCAGGGTGCATATTTGGTCTACTTATTTATATCCTTATGCCACATGCCTGGGGCTTGCCTCGCTGTCTTAGAGCGGTCGCAGAGACCTACGGGTCGGAGCGGAGGCATTTGGTGAGGCACCTGATGGTCGGGGACACCTATGGACCGGAAGTAGTCAACCGGAATTACCGGAAGTGACATCGGAATTTTTCAAAAAATGGATCTAGTTTGTGACGTCAGCAATCTGGATCCATACTCTTCATATAGTAAAGTACGACGTCATCACGATAGATCCAGATCCATATTTAAGGTGTAGTTACCTCCAACGTTACTACTTGCTATTCTTTGCTGTGGATTAAATAATGGTATACCTCTTTTCATTTGGTGTTTATGATGGTGGTTGGGTTGTATCATGCATCTCTGTTTCTCATATTATTGACACGTTTATAAAATTCTCTCGGGTAGTCTTTGATAAGAGTCGCCATCTGTTCACCGCATATTCTCCAGGATTCATCTTTAGATGCTCTAATTGTTTGTTTGGCATTTTGTAGTGCTATACTGTAAGCAACAAAGTCTTTTTCAGATGTTCAGATTTTGTTGTAATCCATAACGCAATCTTCTTTCTTATTACGCTATCTTAACTTCGTTGTTACACAAGCTGCTCTTAAAATTTTGTCTTGCCCTACTTCCCTGATTCCACATTTATTGTCCAGTGTGTCTAGCATGGCAGCCTTGAAAATTGTCAATTTCTTATCTACACTTGAGTAATCATCAGGGATGTTCTTATGTAGCTTTGTGATTTCTTGTTTGAATTTAATTTCAATTTAATTAAATTTTGTCTTTAACTGTATTTTCCTGACGCCTCCTATAATTGATGACATCTGGTGATATCCTTTTGTTTCTTATTGTCCTGAATGTTAAATTCTTTTTTATTATGGCTGGTTTGTGATCAGTATCAGTGTCAGTATTTAGAAGTGCTCTTGATTCTATACGTAGTTTTCCGTCTGATTTTCTAAGTAGACTAAAGTCAATTGGAGAAGCTTCATCTGCGTTGTTCCATTTATACTACGACGATGTTGGAAGAAAAAAAAAACTTTTTGATATTATTAGTCCTTCTTCGAAGCATACTTTGAGTAGATTTTCACCATTGCTTCTACATTCTGTCTCTGAGTCGCCGAATGGCCCCATACACTCATTCCACGGTATTCTTGTTGTGCCCATACGTCCGTTGAAATCAACCATCACAATAAGTTCATGTCTCACAGACATTGTTTAATGTGTCTGCAAGGTTGTCAATATACTCGTCCTTGTCGTCATCGCTTTAAGTATAATTACACGGGGCGTATGTTTGTATAATAGTCGTTGTTTTTCTGCTATCTTTGATCTGTATTAGTATTGTTCTTTTTGAAATAAATTTAGTGTTGATAATGGCTCTTGCTTTTTTGGTATGTAAGTAAAAAATACCACTCCATGCTTCGCATTCGCTTGCTGCCGGATACCATTTCACATTAAAATGTAATTTTCGTGTGTTCGTTTTGTGTTCTGTCCCTTTTATCCTCGTATCTGCGAGTCCTAATAATTGAACATTTTATTTTTTCAAAAACTCTACGAGAACTGGTACTTTATCTCCTAGCTCACTAACACACACACACACACACACACACACACACACACACACACACACACACACACACAAACACACACACACACACACACACACATATATATATATATATATATATATATATATATATATATATATATATATATATATATATATATATATATATATATACGAGGGTAAGTTAATAAGTAAGTCACAAGTGGCTGTAAAAAAATAACTAAATATGATAACATATTGAAACGAGTTTATTTGTATACATAAGTAGTATACAATGTAGGTTTCGGGTAGAATTTGGCGGAATGATGCAGATTGACCTTGACCTCGGCTGGTTGAGGTCAATCCGCCTCGGTCTTGAAGCGGGCGGGTTAGGGGTGATAACTAGGTCATATCTAAGGGCTATAATTCTAAGATTTTATGTTTCTAAGGGCAGATAACTATTGAGTGGGTTTATAAAATTGTAATTAATTATTAAAAAATAAAATTAAATAAATAAAAATAAAAATAAATAACGACGGTGTTCGAGGTGGTGGCAAGGGGTGGGGGCGTGGGGTGAGGCTAGCCGGTTCGGGGTTAAACACTATCATCACAGGGTTACAAATAAAAACATTAAAATGTCAAGATGGCCGGTATTATCGGTCGTAGTAGATATGGTTTAGTGAAATTTATTGTTAATGGGTGGGTGGCGGTTATTAGTGATCCGTAGTGGGTCGTAGTGGTTTAAACACTATCATCATACGACTTACAAATGAAAACCTTAAAAGTGCAGATTGCCGTTATTATTGGTTGCTGTGGGTATGGCTTAGTGAAACTCGGTGGTAAGGGGTGGATACCTGTTATTAGTTTCTGTATAGGGATGTAATGGCCAATACACTATCATTATACGGTTACAAATGAAAACCTTAAAATGTAAAGATGGCCGGTATTATCGGTTGCTGTGGGTATGAGTTAGTGAAACTCGGTGTCAAGGGGTGAAAACCGGTTATTAAGGATCTATAGGGGATGTAATGGCCTCTACACTATCATCATATGGTTACAAATGACAACCTTACAATGTAAAGATGGCCGGTATTATTGGTTGCTGTGGGTATGTCTTAGTGAAACTCGGTGTTAAGGGTGGATACTTGTTATTAGTTATCTGTAGATGGATGTAATGGCCTATACACTATTATCGTAGGGTTACAAATGAAAACCTTAAAATGTAAAGATGGCCGGTAATATTGGTTGCTGTGGGTATGGCTGGTGTCATTCGTTGATAAAGGGTGGGTAGAGGTTATTAGTGCTATTTAGAGGGTCGCAGTGGTATATACAGTATTATCATACGGGTTACAAATTAAAATCTTAAAAAGTAAAGGTGGTCGGTATTATTGGTTGTAGTGGGTACGGCATAGTGTTATTTGTTGTCAGGGGGTTGATAGTGGTTATTAGTGGTATGTAGAGGGTGAGTGGTATATACACTATTAGCATACGGGTACAAATGAAAACCATTAAAATGTACAGATGACCATGTATTATTGGTTGTAGTTGGTATGGCTTAGTGAAATTAGCTGTTAAGGGGTGGGTGAGTGGATGCGTAGCCAGATAAGTGCTCGAACACTAACATCATACGATTTCAGATCGGTAAATGAAAACCTAATATCTCTCTCTCTCTCTCTCTCTCTCTCTCTCTCTCTCTCTCTCTCTTAGCTTGTGTCTATACTGGTCTTTGTTTCGTTCCCCAGAAACCCATTTCCAAGCCCAATATTTGTTCTCAAAATTGTCTGCTCAATGTCACACTTCACAGCTGGACAAAACTACAGCTTCTATGTACCACTTCAACTTTCAAATGAGAAAATATGTTAACCAAAATAGAAAAAAATAGCAGTCAAACTTATAAACAGCTCGGCCATACATATGAAAAGTAGGAAACATTGTTAACCAAATGTGAAGAAAATATCGTCCAAAGCGAGAAATAGTTCAAATAAACTTATAAATAGATCACAAAACTTATGAAAAGTAGGAAAATTGTCAGCCAAATGGGAAAGAGTTAGGCCAAATACAGAAATATCTCAGCCTAACATAGAAAAGTTGGAAACTTTGTTAGACAAAGAGGAAAAACCTAGGTCAAGTAGGAAAATCTGTTACCCAAATGTGAATAAGGTCGGCCAAGTACAGAAATATCTCGTCCTCTCTTATAAAATCTAGAAAAATTTGTTAGCCAAATTTGAAAAATATTGGCCAAGTAGGAAAATTTGTTAGCCTAATGTGAAAAAATATCAGCCAAAGAGAGAAATATCTCGTCCAGATTTATAAAAAGTAGGAAAATGTGTCAACCAAAAAGGAAAAATGTCGACCAAATACAGAAATATCTCAACCAAACGTATAAAAAGTAGGAAAATTGTTAACCAAACGGGAAAGATATTGACCAAGTAAGAAAATGTGTTAGTCAAAGAGGAAAAATTTTGAACAAGTAAGGAAATACATCGTTCAAACTTATGAAAAGGAGGAAAATTTGTTAACCAAATGTGAAAAATAAAAAAAATATCATCCAAAGAGAGAAATATTTCAACTACACTTATAAACAGATCAGCCAAAGTTATGAAAAGTAGGAAATGTGTCAGCGAAATGGTAAAAAGTTAGGCCAAATTACAGAAATGTCTCAGCCAAACTTATGAAAAGTAGGAAACTTTGTTAGCCAGAGGGGGAAAACCTAGGTCAACTAGGAAAATCTGTTAACCAAATGTGATAAATGTCAGCCAAATACAGAAATATCACGTTTACACTTATGAAAACTAGGACAGATTGTTAACCAAATAGGAAAAAAATATTGGCCAAGTAGGAAAATGTTTCAATCTAAGGGAAAAATATCTCTAAACTTATAAAATGTAGGAAAATGTGTCAACCAAATAGTACAAAAATGTCGGCCAAATACAGAAATATCTCAACCAAACGTATAAAAACTAGGAAAATTGTTAACCAAATGGGAAAGATATTGACCAAGAAGGAAAATGTATTAGCCAGAATGGGAAAATCTAGATCAAGTAAGAAAATCTGTTACCCAAATATGAAAAATGTCGGCCAAATACAGAAACATCTCATCCACACTTACGAAAACTAGGAAAATTTGTTAGCCAAACAGGAAAAATATTGGCCAAGTAGGAAAACTTGTTAACCAAATGTGAAAAAATCACAGCCAAAGAGAGAAATATATCGTCCAGACTTATAAAAAGTGGGAAAATATCAACCAAAGGGCCAATGTCGGCCAAATACAGAAATAGCTCAACTAAACTTATGAAAAGTTGGAAACTTTGTTAACCACAATGTGAAGGATATTGACACGGTAGGAAAAATTTGTTAGTCAAAGAGGAAAAATATTGAATAAGTAATGAAATGCATCGTTCAATCTTATGAACACTAGGAAACTTTGTTAACCAAATGTGAAAAAATATATCAGCCAAAGAGAGGAACATCTCGTCCAAACTTATAAAAAGTAGGAGAATTGTCAGCCAAATGGGAAAACAATATCGACCAAATACATAAATATCTCACCCAAACTTATGAAAAGTAGGAAACTTTGTTAGCCAAAGGGAAAAAACCTAGGTCAAGTAGGGAAATCTGTTAGCCAAATGCGAAAAATGTCGCCCAAATACAGAAATATCTCGTCCACATTCATGAAAACTAGGAAAATTTGTTAGTCAAAGAGGAAAATATTGGCTAAGTAGGAAAATTTGATAGCCACATGTGAAAAAATATCAGCCAAAGAGAGAAATATATAAACTAAACTTATAAAAAGTAGGAAAATTTGTTAGCCAAAGTGGAAAACGTCGCCTAAATACAGAAATAGCTAGTTCAAACTTATAAAAAGTAGGAACGTGTGTTAACGAAATGGGAAAAAAGCTTGGCCAAGTAAGTAAATTTTTTAGCCAAAATTGTACACAAATTAACAATTAAATTTCTCTTTATGTTTCCAAGTTGAATGTTTCATGTAGAAATTTAATTGTTAATTTGTGTACAATTTTATTGTTAAAATTTTATTTTTGATTCAACGATAGTGACTTATTACATAAGATACATTTAATTTTCTGAAATACAGCTGTTGTTTGCATAGGGGACAGGCGAATATATCCAGTAGGTTGGGGATGTAAAATGACAACGTGAGATATTTTTTTTTCCCCTTTGGTTAAGGCATTTTCCTACTTTTCATAAGTTTTGGATGAAATTTGTCCAAAATTTTTCACATTTGGGTAACAAAGTTTCCTACTTTTTTATGAGTTTGTTTGACATTTTTTCAAACTTGTCACAGCTGGACAAGAAAATTTCCTACTTTTCACAAGTTTGGGTGAGATATTTATAAGTTTGGTTGAACTTTGGCCATAATTTTTCACATTTGGTCTACGAAATTTCCTACTTTTTATGGATTTGGTTGAAATTTGGCCAAACTTTCCACATTTTGGTTAACAAAGTTTCCTACTTTTTATGAGTTTTGTTTGAACTTTGGACAAACTTTACATATGTTGTTAACAATATTTCCTATTTTTTTCATAGGTTTTGGATGAAATGTGTCCAAACTTTTCATATTTGATTACCAAAGTTTCCTCCTTTTTATGAGTTTGTTTGAAATTTGGCCAAACATTTCACATTTGGTTAACAAAGTTTCCCACTTTTTATAAGTCTGGACGATATATTTCTCTCTTTGGCTGATATTTTTTCACATTTGGGTAACAAGTTTTCCTACTTGGCCAATATTTTTCCTGTTTGGCTAACAAATTTTCCTAGTTTTCATAAGTGTGGATGAGATGTTTCTGTATTTGGCCGACATTTTTCCTATTTGGGTCAGATTTTCCTACTTGACCTAGATTTTCCCCCTCTGGCTAATACATTTTCCTTCTTGGTCAATATCTTTCCCATTTGGTTAACAATTTTCCTAGTTTTTATACGTTTGGTTGAGATATTTCTGTATTTGGCCGACATTTTTGTACTATTTGGTTGACACATTTTCCTACATTTTATAAGTTTAGAGATATTTTTCCCTTAGATTGAAACATTTTCCTACTTGGCCAATATTTTTTTCCTATTTGGTTAACAATCTTTCCTAGTTTTCATAAGTGTAAACGTGATATTTCTGTATTTGGCTGACATTTATCACATTTGGTTAACAGATTTTCCTAGTTGACCTAGGTCTTCCCCTTCTGGCTAACAAAGTTTCCTACTTTTCATAAGTTTGGCTGAGACATTTCTGTAATTTGGCCTAACTTTTTACCATTTCGCTGACACATTTCCTACTTTTCATAACTTTGGCTGATCTGTTTATAAGTGTAGTTGAAATATTTCTCTTTGGGTGATATTTTTTTTTTTTTACATTTGGTTAACAAATTTTCCTCCTTTTCATAAGTTTGAACGATGTATTTCGTTACTTGTTCAAAATTTTTCCTCTTTGACTAACACATTTTCTTACTTGGTCAATATCTTTCCCGTTTGGTTAACAATTTTCCTACTTTTTATACGTTTGGTTGAGATATTTCTGTATTTGGTCGACATTTTTCCTTTTTGGTTGACACATTTTCCTACTTTATATAAGTCTGGACGAGATATTTCTCTCTTTGGCTGATATTTTTCGCAATAGGCTAACAAATTTTCCTACTTGGCCAATATTTTTCGAATTTGGCTAACAAATTTTTCTAGTTTTTATAAGAGAGGACGAGATATTTCTGTACTTGGCCGACCTTATTCACATTTGGGTAACAGATTTTCCTACTTGACCTAGGTTTTTCCGCTTTGTCTAACAAAGTTGCAGACTTTTCTAAGTTTGGCTGAGATATTTCTGTATTTGGCCTAACTCTTTCCCATTTGGCTGACTTTTTTCCTACTGTTCATAGGTTTGGTGATCTATTTATAAGTTTAGTTGAACTATTTCTCGCTTTGGACGATATCTTCTTCACATTTGATTAACAATGTTTCCAACTTTTCATATGTATGGCCGAGCTATTTATAAGTTTGACTGCTATTTTTTTCTATTTTGGTTAACATATTTTCTCATTTGAAAGTTGAAGTGGTACATAGAAGCTGTAGTTTTGTCCAGCTGTGAAGTGAGGCACTGAGCAGACAAGATGTAAAACCTATATTTGCGTGTGTAATGTGTTTCTGGGGAACGTTGTAGAGTTCGGTAGTTCCGTACAGACACACAAAGAGGTAGTGAACGTGTACATGTCTAATTTGGTACGTGATAACGTTGCTTGTTATGACAGTGGACACTGACATGACATGTTACATTCATTGCCTAAAGCTGAGTCAGGGCAGTTTGTTGTGTTCGTTTGTAATATTATAATCTGATAACATGCGCTAGCCACTCGTCGCTGTATAGGTATGTTACCGATAGCTGTTACGTACAGATACTTCTTCCTCGACTGGCATCGGTGATCACATCTCACATGTTTACCATTTGGTTGACACATTTTTTCTACTTTTTATAAGTGTGGACTAGATATGTCTCTCTTTGGCTGATAATTTTACCATTTGGTTGACAAATTTTCCTACTTATTATAAGTCTGGACGCTATATTTCTTTCTTTGGCTGATATTTTTCCCCATTTGGCTAGGATATTTTCCTACTTGGTCAATATTTTTTCCTATTTGGCCAGCAAATATTCCCGGTTTTCATACGTGTGGACGTGATATTTCTGTATTTGGCTGACGTTTTTCACCATTGGGTAACACATTTTCCTACTTGACGTTGGTTTTCCTCATTTTGGCTACCAAAGTTTCCTACTTTTCATATGTTTGGGTGAGATATTTCTGTATTCGGTCTAATTTTTTCCCATTTGGCCGACAATTTTCCTACTTTTTATAAATTTGGACGAGCTATTTCTCTCTTTGGGTGATATATTTTCTCATTTGGTTAACATAGCTTCCTACTTTTAATAAGTTTGACCGATATATTTCGTTACTTGTTCAATATTTTTCCTCTTTGACTAACACATTTTCCTATTTGGTCAATATCTTTCCCGTTTGTTTAACAATTTTTGTACTTTTTATACGCTTGGTTGAGCTTTTTCTGTGTTTGGCCGACAATTTTAACATTTCGCTAACATGATTTTCCTACTTGACCTAGTTTTTTTCACTTTGGCTAACAAAGTTTTTTACTTTTCATAAGTTTGTGTGAGATATTTCTGTATTTTGCTTAACTTTTTCCCATTTGGCCGACAATTTTCCTACTTTTTATAAGTTTGGACGAGATATTTCTCACTTCGTGCGATATTTTTCCTATTTGGTTAATAAATCTTCCTACTTTTCATATGTTTGAACGATATATTTCGTTACTTGTTCAATATTATTCCTCTTTGACTAATACATTTTCCTATTTGGTCAATATCTTTCCCGTTTGGTTAACAATTTTCCTACTTTTTATACGTTTGGTTGAGATATTTTTGTATTTGGCCGAAATTTTTCACATTTGGCTAACAGAATTTTTTACTTGACGTAGGTTTTTCCACTTTGGCTAACAAAGTTTCCTACTTTTCATAAGTTTGGGTGAGCTATTTCTGTATGTGGCCTAACTTTTGCCATTTTGGCTGACAATTATCCTACTTTTCATAAGTTTGGCTGATCTATTTTAAGTTTACCCGAAATATTTCTCTCTTTGGTCGATATTTTTTTCACATTTGGTTAACAATGTTTCCGACTTTTCATAAGTTTGACCGCTAAGTTTTCCCATTTGGGTTAACATATTTTCTTATTTGAATGTTGAATTGGTACATAGAAGCTGTAGTTTTATCTGGCTGTTAAGTGTGGCACTGAGCAGACAAGTTTGAGAACACATATTGGGCTTGGAAATGGGTTTTTGGGGAACGAAAAAAAGACCAGTATAGGCACAAGGGGGGAGAGAGAGAGGTTTTAGGTTTTCATTTACCGATCTGAAATCGTATGATGTTAGTGTTCGAGCACTTATCTAGCTACTCAACCACTCACCCACCCCTTAACAGCTAATTTCACTAAGCCATACCCACTACAACCAATAATACAGGTCATCTGTACTTTTAAAGGTTTTAATTTGTACCCGTATGCTAATAGTGTATATACCACTCACCCTCTTTATATCACTAATAACCACTATCCACCCCATGACAATAAATAACACTATGACGTACCCACTACAACCAATAATACCGACCACCTTTACTTTTTAAGATTTTAATTTGTAACCCATATGATAATACTGTATATACCACTACGACCCTCTAAATAGCACTAATAACCTCTACCCACCCTTTATCAACGAATGACACCAGCCATACCCACAGCAACCAATATTACCGGCCATCTTTACATTTTAAGGTTTTCATTTGTAACCAGTATGATAATAGTGTATAGGCCATTACATCCATCTACAGATCACTAATAACAGGTATCCACCCTTAACACCGAGTTTCACTAAGCCATACCCACAGCAACCAATAATACCGGCATCTTTACATTTTAAGGTTGTCATTTGTAACCATATGATGATAGTGTATAGGCCATTACATCTCTCTATAAATCACTAATAACTGGTATTCACCCCTTAACACCGAGTTTTCACTAACCCATACCCACAGCAACCGATAATACCGGCCATCTTTACATTTTAAAGTTTTCATTTGTAACCGTATGATGATAGTGTATAGGCCATTACATCCCTATACAGATCACTAATAACAGGTATCCACCCCTTAACACCGAGTTTCACTAAGCCATACCAGCAACCAACTAATACCTGGCAATCTTTACTTTTTAAGGTTTTCATTTGTAAGTCGTATGATGATAGTGTTTATACCACTACGACCCCCTACGGATCACTAATAACCGCTACCCACCCCTTAACAATAAATTTCACTAAACCATATCCACTACGACCGATAATACCGGCCATCTTGACATTTTAATGTTTTCGTTTGTAACCCTGTGATGATAGTGTTTAACCCCGAACCGGCTAGCCTCACCCCACGCGCCCACCCCTTGCCACCACCCCGAATCCCGTCGTTATTTATTTTTATTTTTATTTATTTATTTTATTTTTTAATAATTAATTAAAATTTTATAACCCACTCAATAGTTATCTGCCCTTAGAAACATAAAATCTTAGAATTATAGCCCTTAGATATGACCTAGTTTTCACCCCCTAACCCGCCCGCTTCAAGACCGAGGCGTATTGACCTCAATCAGTCGAGGTCAAGGTCAATCCGCATTACGTACATACATTGACCCTGTATTTCTCATCATAATTTCCACCAACATTGATGCACTTATCCCATCTTTTTATCAGTTCTCCCAAACCCCCTGCATAGAACTGGAAATTATATTGAGAAATAAAGGGACAATGCACGTATAAAAATAAACTGGTTTCAAGTTGTTATCATGTGAAGTTATTTTTCTACAGTCATTTGTGACTTACTTGTTAACTTACCCTCGTAGTTAGTTAGTCAGTTAGTTAGTCGTGTGTCCAACTTTACGGCAACGGGTCGTCCCCGTTATGCTCCTTTCCCGTGCCAGTTAATATCACACAAAATGCTCCTCACTGCACTTATATATATATATATATATATATATATATATATTATATATATATATATATATATATATATATATATATATATATATATATATATATGTGTGTGTGTGTGTGTGTGAGTGTGTGTGTGTGTGTGTGTGTGTGCGTGCGGTGTGGTCATTTTACATTACGTGTGTGCATATATATATATATATATATATATATATATATATATATGTGTGTGTGTGTGTGTGTGTGTGTGTGTGTGTGTGTGTGTGTGTGTGTGTGTGTGTGTGTGTGTGTATCTTTGCCCGGAGATTAAGAAGCAAATTTAGCGCGTTGTTCTCAAACATATATGAGGGGTAGGCTATTGGAATTGTCGTTGTGCCAGGCAGAGAGGGCGGGTAATAGCGAAGTTGATTTATGTCCTTGAAAACTGAATGTTGAGAACTATACGTGTCAATGGTATGTCGGCTACATTAACCATTTTGGTCAGGGAAGACTTAGACAGGGTTTATTTGTGCGGCAGGGAATAAGGCGTGCGGTGCTGGGCATGAGCAAGTGGGATCATAAGGCAGCAAGAGAGGTTCAGGAAATACAAATGAAGATTAGCGGCCTCATTTGGAACATTATACATGTGGCTTTCTGGTCAGTGTGGCGGTGAATGTTACTGTCACTAAGGAGCGCTAGGGACTGGCTCAAGGAGTTAAAGAAAATTTTAGGGGACAGGTTTCTTATCGGTGGAGGATTTAACGCACGGAGCAGAGAATGCAATTATAGAGGGAAAATCAAAGGGGGATTTCCCTTGAATATGCCATGATTGAGTCTGATGTGGTCTGCATTAATAACGGTAGGCCATCTAGAATGGCAATGAGACCTGGGGACGCCGGCATTGCTATCGATCTGGCAACTGTCACCCAGTCTGTGGAATCGGATACGAAATTGGCCTTTTAGGGGGTAATGGAAGTGACCACCTGCCCTACTCAATTTTGATTTCCAAATCTAGAAATATCAAATCTAGGAAAGCACACACAGTCTTCAAGTACGAGAGAAAGAACACCCGCTTTGGACGCCTCCGACAGAATGCATATGGTAGAACGATTGACCCATTTAAATACAGCTCCCCCCCCCCTCGCCTCACCCCCCCCCCCGCACCCAAGTTTGACCCTGACAGCATAAAAGAGAGCTGCAATTAACCAATTACAGAAATTACGTCAAATATCTCATAGCATTTAAGAGGAACTGGAGAAAGGTGGAGATGGTCAAACAGGAGAATGTATACGAGATTCAAGCTCCGTGCAGATGAGGTCATGAAAAGCTAAACGGGATAATTTTATGATTCAGTTAAGAAGTGATTCTGGAAACTATATAAACAATTGCGTTGAAAAGACCAGCCTACCAAAATGAGAACAATATATAGGGATAACAGCATGCCCATGACAACGGACAAGGTGAAATGAGAGGCCTTTATAAAGAGATTTATAGCACGAACAAATCACGATGTTGGGGACATCAAGGATTCAGTTTGATAGAATCTGGAAAGTTTCATAAGATATGACGATGTCTAGGTAGAAGATATAAAATATATACTGAATAAAGCAAAGGAGATGGCGTCGGGTCCTGACTAGGGTCAGGTATGCTCATAGGAAGGATACGTGTGACGAGGATTTTGGAAGATTGTTAGTACTTTTAATCTGTGTCCATGAGTGGGGGATAGCCATTTAATCTCTCTCCCCAAGCCAAGCAAGGAATATTCAAGACTCGCCAGTCCGCTTGGGAGTAGCTTTTCCATTCCCTCTTGGAAATGGAAAAACTACTCCCAAGAGAGCAAAGAGAGTTACAGGCCAAAGAAAGACATCTGGTCACACGCAGCAACATTTATATATAATTGATGGGTAAATAAGTTATTGAACAAATTCCACGTTGTTGGGGTCAAAAATTGCATTAATGTCCTTGGAAAAAGTGAACGCAGATAAAATGCTTGGAAAACGCTGAAGAAAATTGAAAGTGTTGGGAAAATAACAAATAAAAAGCAGATTTTATATTAGGACAATCAATGCTACTAAAATTATATCCAGGGGCACACGCACATAAGCTAATTAATAATTTAATAAATGGATAACAGGATGAAAGACAATATGTAGGTCTGATTGCAAAAGAAGCAGAACAAGCAACAGCGAAAGGAAACCTCAGAGATCTGTGTGACACAGCAAGAAAATTAGTAGGCAAAATGGGATTATCAAATATAGAAATGAAAATGTTCACTTCAACATTAAAACAAAAACAAATTCAGAGATGGGCTGAATTCATAGAGGTACTTCTGGGCACCAAAAAAAAAACTGCATTAAAAAAATGAAGAGTATCCTTTGCATTACGTCACTATTATTGAATGTAAGAAAGAGAGTGCTAAAGTGCTATATAGAATCTGTTTTGTTGTATGTCAGTGAATCTTTGAATGTATATGAACACATTAGGAAGAACCTGGAAGCAACAGAGATGTGGTTCCTGAGACGAATGTTGCGAATTCCTTGGACTGCCAAAGTAACTAACAACGACTGCCTGAAAGAGGCTAGTGACATTAGAACATTATATACAACAAAAAGAAAGAGACTTAAATAAAAACTACAAGGGGGCAACTAGAAACTTCTACAAAACGATAAGTGCAATGAGAACCAGAGGAGAATCATTTGACCCACCTGAAATAACTAACAGCGAAAATGGAGAAACAATAAGTTAACAAAAACAAATCCTAATAAGATGGAAACAGTACTTCGAGCAACTTCTCAACATCCTATCAGAAGTCACAGGAATTCAAGAAACCTACACAGATGCCACCGAAGAACTAACACCAGACATACTGAAAGAAAGGTCTGTAAGGTGTGGAATGCGCCTGGCCCTGCAGCCAGCAGGGTTAGGATCGGCTAGCCTCTCCCAGGAGGGGTGAAGAGCGAAAATTAGTAGCCTGCCGATGACCCGCAGACTACACAAGTCAACCCCCACCTCCACGTGGTGCAGACCGGGCAACCATGACCGCGAGGTCATGGGCTAACGGGGCTATGGCTCGCCATAGGGGATGGACTCCCTGTGGTCAGAATAGTGTCCTAAACCTGCGACTGGCCTAGCAAGCCGGCAGGGGATCTTCATACTGCTCGTAGAAAAACTAAGAAGTATAAACGGACTGACCCAAACGGCTATCGACCCGGCAATGTTAACGATTTATACTTCACCTCGACACCGCAAGGTACAAGAGGAACATGATGAGATGAGATGAGAAGAACATGATGATGAGAATTAAAGAAGAAATTATAGAAGCCGTCAGATTAGCCCCATTGAACAAATCACCAGGACAAGATGAAATACCAAATAAACTAATTAAAGCAGCAAGAGAAGGAGGAACAGTATGGCTACATAGACTATTCAACCATGTTTGGGTAGAACAAAAGACACCACGAAACTGGGGAAACGCCATAATTATCCAAATTTGGAAAATCAAAGGCAGCAAAAGAGACTGCACACAATACAGAGGGATTTCACTGTTGAGTCATACTGTGAAAATATTTTGCGAAATTCTTGAGAAAAGAATCAGACCTAAGCGAAACATAACTTGGATTTAGGAAAAACAAAGGATGCACAGATGCAATTTGAGCTCTTAGACAATGAATGATGATGAATATATATATATATATATATATATATATATATATATATATATATATATATATATATATATATATATATTATATATATATATATATATTATATGAATATATGTATATATATTATACACCTTTACATTATTGACTACACAAAGGCTTTTGATAGAGTTAGACATGTCAACATGGTGGATATGCTTGCAGATCTACAAATTGATGGGAAAGACATTAGACTTACAAAAAACATATATTGGAAACAACAAGCTGCCATAAGGATTGATAATGAAGTGGGACAATATCAACCTATTAAGAGAGGTGTTAGGCAGGGATGTGTAATGTCTCCTGATCTTTTTTCCCTATACAGTGAAAATATTTTCAGAAATGTAGAAGGTATAAATGGAATCAGCATTGGAGAACGAGACATCAATAACATTAGATATGCAGATGATACAGTATTGATTGCAGACAATTGCACAAGATCTACAACAATTAGTAGACGCGGTTGTTGTACACAGTGAGCAGCTCGGGTTGGAATTAAATTGTAAGAAGACACAGGTTATGGTCGTCACTAGGGAGAACGAAGTACCAAAATGTAATATACAAGTAAATGGGAATATTCTTCAACAAGTGAATCGGTACAATTATCTCGGAACAGTCATAACATCTGATGGGAGATGCCTTGAAGAGATTAGAACAAGAATCGCCATGGCGAAAGTAGCCTTTAGCAAGATGAAAAATATTCTGACCAATAAAAAGATGTCAATTGAAACGAGAGAAAGAGTGTTGAGGGGATACATAGAGCCTGTTCTTTTGTATGGATGTGAATCTTGGACAATGTGCAGTCAAGCTGAAAAACATCTGATGGCTGCAGAATTGTGGAAAATGCAAAGAATACCATGGACAGACAGACAAACCAATGACCAAGTACTACAGGAGACAAATGAAAATCGTAAATTGATTAGAAAAATTAGACGTAGACAGTCAAAATTTGTTGGACATGTTATGGGAAGAAATGGATTGGAGAACTTAGTGACAACTGGCAAGATCGAAGGGAACAGACCAAGAGGAAGATCGAGAGGAAAATACCTGGATGGCTTGGCCACATGGCATGGACGAGACAGGAACACTGAGCTGATCCACGACGCTAGTGATCGAGTGAAATAGCGAGTCATGACCGCCCACGCTTTCCGGCATGGCACATGATTGATTGATTGATTGATGTATATGATGGCTCATACAATGCTTCATTGGGAGAATTACATGTTTTCATATGTGTTTTGTTTCATATGTGAATTTTGCTTATTAAATTTTGCTCTATCTGCTGTAGGAGAAGTACTAATGTTGACCAGCGGAGAAGGAGCAAATGACTTGATGGTGATGAAGGTGGCACTTGTCAACCGAATCTAGCCTGAGAGAGGGGAGGACTTGCTTTGCCGTATGAGGTGGATGGGATGGGACATCCATGTACCAAAGTACCGCCCGCGGGGATTGGTGATTGGTCTGGTTATTGGCTATTTGCCATTGGTCAAGTGATATTTGCATATTGTATATTGCAGTTGTAGATGATGCTTGTCTTATGATATCTGTCTCATGATGCGTGTCTCATGATGCTTGTCACATGATATTTGTCTTTTGATGTCTGTCTCATGATGCCTAGGTGTCATGTTGCCTGGGTTTTATGATGGTTTTGACATATCTGGACGAGTATATTATCATGTTGGTTGGTTGTGAAGTGAGGTCCCTGACACAGCAGGAAGACTCAGTGTCAATCACGAATAGGGGTGAACAATGAGAAGATATCACCCACAGTCCATCCGAGTGGATTACACTCCATCACCAGTACGAGGGGATTGGTGCATGAGTAACACCCTCCCTTCTCCTCTCCATTTTCTTTAGTTTCCTTTTGTGTTTGTTGATACTTTGATTATGACATTTGATTTTAGTACAAATGTATAGCAATGGTTTTGCATTTTTTGTATCAGCAGAGAAGGGGATGATGGGGTGGCCTTATAGTTGGGACAATCAAATGGGGGTTCCAGTCTTAAATCTTGAACTCCATTATGTGTGGAGAGCCAACTGGTTACTACAAAACCTACAGATTGAATTTCCCAGCCTAATCCTTCGTCACGTTACATGCTTTTGCTAATGACAACTGAGAGGGTCTGTTCTCTGAACACGAACACAGGGATGGTCAACATTGTTTGCAATTTTCTGAGGATTTACCTTCAAGAAACCGCGAAGAGTGATACCCTATCTATTAAAGATCCCCTGGTCTCACTTTGCCCCAAGCAGGCCCATGGAAGGTTAAACACTGTGTATATATGCAAACTCCCATATTATTCATTGAACCCGGATTATCGGCATATCTTAGGAATTTTCTAAGCCAGCTTATTAATAGCTGTGGCTTATTTTTGAGGAAGAGGATTTTGAGTGAATCGTTTATTCAAATTGGATTACTATTTACAGTCCAGAAACAAGTGGTTTAGCTTTTATTCCCATTCTGAAACTTGGTTGGGATGAACTTGCGTTGTGGAATGCTGTAAAAAGGTTTGATCTATGTCTCAAACCACTGGTTGGCCTTCAGAACGTCGTTGTCAAAACGTACCGAGAATTTACTTCCTGATAATATGAAGAGTGGATACTCAACTTTATTGAATGACCCCAGGAGTCAGCTAGAACAGACAATCTCGTCACCACTAAGGATTCATTACAGTTTTATTCCTTCAAATACTATGTCACAGAAGAGAGTTAACTTGATGAGGGTGTATCAAGAGGAAAGCTGCTACCTGGAAACTTTACTTAACACTGCTTATTAGTGGCTGTGAGATTATAGTGAACCAGGGCAGTGTATATGAAACTGGTGTTTTGTCCCTGAGGAGAAAGCTCTTTCTCTAGTACCAACTGAAGAGGATAGTACATGGTTTATTTTAGGAGTGTTGTTGAGAGGAGTTTTAGAGATGTGTTTAATGTTGTTGGTGATTGGAGAGTTATCATGCTTATAGGTTGGGAGGCTGTTGGTTGGTTGGGGTGAAGTAGTTTTTTTTCACTGATTGTGTTATCTATGCATATGCAATGATTGAAGTGTATATGGTGCCACTAGGTGGAACCTAGATCTTCACTAGACCCCTCCAGTCTGCTCAATACAAGGGTGGTGTTAAAAACTGTTGTTGAGTTACATTTTCATGTTGAATGTTTTGTTCAACAATGTTGGTGAAGTACATTTCATTGTGAATGTCTTGTTCAGCTGTTGTTGAGTACAGTTCGTTGTGAATGTTATGTTCAACTATGTTGAGTACTTTCGTGGTGGATGTTTTGGTCAACAATTGTTGGGTCCAATTGGCATGTATCCCTTTTGATACACATAATGTGAGATCTATATGAGGTTGGTAGACAGCGCACAGTCAACATTATTAAGGAGGGAACACATTCCTCTGTTACTGTGGCGAATTGCCAAGATCTCTATAAGCCTTAGTGAGGAACCTTTTGTTTTCTATTTCTGATAAGGAACTTAAACTTTAAGTCTAAAGTTCTCACAGTGTGGTTCTTGAGTCATATTATATGGTTTCCTCTGAATGGCTGTCTGGGAATGATTATCCATTTCATTAGGGATGCCCTTAGACAACTTGTCATATCAAACCGGTATCATATCTATCTATCACATATAATATAAGAACCTCTTAAGTGCGGCATTGTCCGGTCTACGTAGAGTTATTTTACAACCAATTGGTGGGATATAAATTAAAAACCTAACACTGGACAATGACAGAAAAGAGGAAAGAATCATCACAACAACAGAAATGAGATTCCTGAGAAGAATACTCAATGTATCAAGAAGAGATAAGATCATAAATAAAGAAATAAGGACTAAAGTGGGGGGGGGTGGGGGGGGGGGGGGGGGGGTTATGGCTGCACTAGATTTTACTATAAGGCAGCAAGTCAAATGGTTTGGCTATGCACGTAGGTTACCAACTAACAGTATACCACAACAAGCAATGATTTACAGACCAGAGGGAAGCAGAGGAAGAGGCCAACCACGTAAACGATGGACGCAGGGAATAACAGAGTCCATGGGAATATCGATACATGAAGTCCATAAGCGGGCACTCTCCCACTGTTTATACTTCACCTCGACATCGCAAGGTACAAGAGGAACATGATGAGATGAGATGAGAACAAGAAAGAGACAAACAGCTTTCTTTGGTCATGTGATGAGAAGTGAGGCATTAAAGAACATCGTGACAACTGGAAAGATCAAGGGGAAGAGAGGCAGAGGCAGAACAAGAGAAATGGTGCTGGATGGACTGTGACGGTGGAATGGAGGAGTATCATCAGCAGAGCTGATCCAGAAAACCAAGGACCGAGATCTGTGGAAAGGCATGAACGCCTTCGCCAGACGGCATGGCACTTGATGATGATGATGGTGATGATGAGTTTAATAAATCCTTCATGTTATACATAGAAGAATCTGACAGACTGTTGTAAAAATAATAGCACTTACCACAAGTAAACTTTATCTGGTCAGCTTTGACACAACAAAAACTAATAAAAATATCATCAAAGAACAACAATGCAAAGTGGAAGAATCATTACCCTAGACACAATGAAGTTGCTCGATACTACATTATCTTGCTTCATCTCCATACTGAACACAACAAAATAAGACATTAAAGTAGGACATTAAGAAGACATGGATTGCCCTTTACCACATGAGTCGCCAACTCATTAAAGTAGTTGCTGTTCAGTTAGTTAAATTACTCTAGAAGCTAGAATTAAACTGGATATCACTTATCTCTCTCTCTCTCTCTCTCTCTCTCTCTCTCTCTCTCTCTCTCTCTCTCTCTCTCTCTCTCTCTCTCTCTCTCTCTCTCTCTCTCTCTCTCTCTCTCTCTCTCTCTCTCCTCTCTCCCTCTCTCAGTGTTCTTGTCTCGATTATACTATACGACCAATCCATCTAGATATTTATTTCTCTGCCTTCTTCTTCTCCCCCTCTATCTCCAACTCTCTCTCCCTCTCTCACAATAATCTCTATCTTGCTCGTTCTGGTAAGTTGGCTGTTACTTTAAACATTCCCATTGCAGCTATGTGTAACATGCATGGGTGTACACAAAAACTGGGGTCATTGTACTAGCTAGGATTGTTATTATACGGTTAGGGTTAACTGTGTCAGAGAAAAGTATGCAGATGTGAGGCCAAGAAGGTTAATCACAATCTCCAACATACTGGGATAGCCCCAGACTAGGTGATAAATTAGGCACGAACACAGCTATATAAATCTTCATGCTAATGGAGGAAGCCCGAAACAACTGGTGAGGAGGTCACGTAGTGTCTAGTTTAAAATCACCGGTGGGAAGGTAAATCGTGCTAGTCACTATGAAACAAAGGAAGCCTAGAAATGCAATGGTGGTGGAATGTAGATTGAGGTTGAAAGGGGTTAAATGGGGGTTTCGTGGGAGGTTGCAAATAGGGAATAAATAAACAAGGCTGGGCAAATTGAGGGGACTCGATGGTAAGCTGTCGCGGAGGTAGGGACCACGCCACCTGGTGTTTGGAACCCAGGGATTAAATCTGGGAATTGAGTTGTGGCGGAGTTGGAGAGAACTCCGCCTTGTGCTTTCATTGAGCCAGGCTATCAGCGGCGATAGTGTTTGGGCTACGTTCAGGATAATAGCCAGTTGGTCGGTGTCGGGGCTGAGGAGGAAATCTCAGCCAAGATCGTATTGTGCTAAAGTATTCTCTGAGTGTGCTGTAACTGCGCAGATGCAATTTATGTGGATATAGTTCTAAGCTGTAGTACTTCCTGAGTAGTGTATCATCAATTGTTTTCCAATTAAAAAGATCATGATGTTGATTTATCGTTGTTGATCAGTCGTCCAACACAACATTCACACATACATCCTCTAGACACAACCATAGCAAACTTCTTTATGTCATAACTGTGTGACACTATGTATTTTCCAAATCAATACTACCTAAAACGTATCGAGTAAGAATCGTCTTCTAGTTGTAATTGACTTCTTTTTCATTGGTGAGTATGTTTTCCATCTTACACAAGGCTACTTTCACCATGATTAATCTTGTTCTAATCTTTTTATGACTCCTTCTATCAGATGTTATGACTGTGTTGAGATCATTGTACCAATTCACTTGTTAAAAATATTCCCATTTAATTGTATATTGCATTCTGGTATTTCCTTCTTTTTAGAGATGACCATAATTTGTGTCTTCTTACAATATAATTCTAGTTTTTCACTATCTACGATAACCGCAACTACTAGATGTCGCAAGTCCAGTTCATTGTCTGCAATCAATACTGCATTATCTGCATAACTTATATAACTGATGTAATGTTCACTACGATTCTCTACATTTCTAAATTTCTCATATTTTATCTGTACAGGGAAAAATATCTGCAGATATTACACATCCCTGTCTCACTCCTCTCTTAATAGGCTAATATTGACCTACTTAATTATCAATCTTTATGGAACAATGTTTGCAAATTTGCAAATACTTATACCACTCTAAGTGATCAATCAATCAATCATGTGCCATGCCGGAAAGCGTGAGCGGTCATGACTCGCCATTTCACTAGATCACCAGTGTCGTGGATCAGCTCAGTGTTCCTGTCTCGTCCATGCCATGTGGCCAAGCCATCCAGGTATTTCCTCTCGGTCTTCCTCTTGGTCTGTTCCCTTCGATCTTGCCAGTTGTCACCAAGTTCTCCAATCCATTTCTTCTCATAACAGCACATTCATTGTTACCTGCGCAAAATTGAAGGAATAAGTGGTAAAGCCGAATCACCAATGTGTTCGTGAAAAGAACCAACAAATACTAGTGAATCAAGAGACAAGGAAAAGACGCCGATTCTGTGTAGTGCATAATTTGAGAGAAACTAATAAAAGTATATCTATAGTATGTCCACATTTGTTTGCCGCAATATAAACATCCATATCTCAGTAACCAACTGAGGGAAAATTATGAGATTTAGTATATAATCTTATCATTATGTCCACCCAACAAAACAAAAAAATTTTGTTCTGGAGATTTTACAGCAGATTTCAAAGTTTGTTTATATGCGGTATATAATTTACGGGTCTGAGATGAAATTCATAATTTTAAATGTATTACAGCGTAGCCAGACAATTAGCGCTCAATGTTGAATATTGTACATGTTTTGAAGGGATTGGCCTTATACCAACTACCCGCGTTGTTCAAACAAGGACTGTTCAGAGGTGTCTCAAATGTGGGTTATTTCATGAAACCTGATTAATATGTTGTTGTTTTTTTTTATATTTTTTTTTTTTAAATCTTACCACTTATCGCTAACATTGAAATGTGTGAATATTTTTCAATTGGATTTAATGCGAAATTGCACACTTCAAGAATCGCTATGAAGTTGTACACATATTTTTGTCAAGAAGCTGATCGCAGGAAACTGTTTTATACTATTACAAATTCCGAAAAAAGAACAGTGCATGCAATGGGTTTGAGTCGATGGGTGCAAGAATCTGAAATTAAACCACCACGCAATAACAAAATGGCTGGTAGAAAGATTATTGTAGACAGCCTTGACAAAGATGTCATAAGGCGAGCTATTATACAAATGCTTTACAAAGTCGACAGGGTCGACTTCATTGCATCGGGTTCTATCCCATATGGCTCTGTCTCTTTCCGCAGCGCGGAAAGCATGGGACAAAGCACGAACTCCGCAGCTCTAGCTACGACCCACAGAAGTCTCCGAAAAATTTAACTCGTGAACGAAGGATGCGGCCCGGAATCGAACCCACGAACTTTGGAGCCCGAGTCAAAAGGCTTGACCACTTCGCCACGGAGACTCCTAAAATTATAAAAATTTAGGATTTTATATCCAGGATTATCCAGCATTATAAAAATGCTGGATGCCAAAGAAACAGTGACTGTAAGAAAACGTAATGTTTGGTTCAGATAGAACAATAACATAGAGCTATCCAAAACAACTTTGTGGAAAATTATAAGGACATTATCTTCACTTTTTTAATTTACAAGGGGGTTAGAAATATTCTTTGCGAGCAACAACATTTAGGAGCCTTGAGAAGCAGATACCTACGTGAAATAAGGGAAATGCGCAAAGAAAATTATGACATAGTGTATTTGGATGAGACGTGGATCAATGCGCACCACACAAGTGAAAAGGAATGGCAATCAATGGATGGAAAGATAAAGCGTTATGTGCCCAGTAGTAAAGGACAGCGTTTGGTCATAGCCTATGCTGGTAGTACTCATAATGGCTTACTACAGAATGCTGGGCTCGTGTTCGTATCAAAGCATACAGACAATAGGGATTATCATAAAGAGATCAATGGTATTGTATTTAGAGATTGGCTCGAGAATATAGTACTTCCATCCCTTGATAGACCGTCTTGTCTAATCATGGACAATGCATCATATCACAATGTTGTTGCCCAAGAAGACAAAATACCTACGGCATCGGGCACAAAGGAAGCAATAAAGATATGGCTCCGAAGGGAAAATATACCATTTCCAGAAACATATTTCAAGCTACAGTTGTTGTCCCTTGTAAAACAGGCGCAAAAAAGGCAAGAAATTTCAAATCGACAAGTTGATAGAAGAGCATGGCCATAGGTGCTTGAGACTTCCGCCGTATCATTCTCATTTAAACCCTATAGAACTTGTGTGGGCTAAAATTAAAGGACAAGTGGCAGCTGCCAATACTACATTCAAATTGTCTGACGTCAAGATACTAACCCAGTAAGCGCTATTAAATATTGATAAAAGTTACTGGAAAAAATGTGAGGACCATGTGTTGAAAGAGGAAGAGGACTATTGGAGAAAGGATGGATTGAATTTTATGCAACCGAGAGCAATCATCAACCTACTGGAATCGTCCGACACAGATTAAGGTCTGAGCAGATCGCAGACCTTAATCTACACACTTACTGGGATATTTTGCTCCAACTATTCAGACGTATTGCAGGCCCTAAACATTACAGCATCAGCATAATGTCAATGGCAACAGTTCGTATTCCACAGTGATGAATTTTCAATTCCGTAAGCCCTCAGCGGTGAAAAACAACTGGATTGAAAAAAAAAAAAAAACACACACACACACACACACACTAATCGCATTGAATACCAACAGAAGAGTAATATTGCGGTGGAAACTGACATATTGTGGCATAACAAGAAACGTGAGAGCAAACACGTTGTCAAATTAGGGGACAACACACGTGCATACGAATCAATCTATAAACTTCAATGAAAAAAGGACCAACATCTTGTTCGTTAAGAAGAAAGCCCACTACAGAGACACTGACAACTATTTTCATAGTGCAAAACAGGTAATCATGTTCCGTCTCTGAACGGTAAACAGCAGAGTAGACAGTCTTTCACGAAGACTCAAAGCGGGTCTGTCACCCATGTGTACGTGTGAACAAACTACACAGACAGCTGAACAGATCCTTAAAAATGGAAACATGATGACTAAATTGCGGTATCATTTCTGGTCACTCCATACGCACATTAACGCACAGCTATTTGGAAGCTTTCACGAACTCAATATAAAAAGCTAAATGCATCCTAGTAACATGAATACTTGTGTACAATTATCAACCAGCAGCTGAAGAAACAAGAAGGAAATGAACAATAAGGTAAGAAATATATTCCTTCTACTTTCCTGTCAATTTACACATTATTTACCCCATACCTCTGTACATTCTCTGTCTTTACTAATATTACACATTGCACCCCTCTCGAGAGTCTCCGTGGTGAAGTGGTCAAGCCGTCTGACTCGGGCTCCGAGGGTTGTGTGTTCGATTCCTTCATTTCACGAGTGCACTTTTTCGGAGACTCCCGAGGGTCGTCGCTGGAGATACGGAGTCTGTGCTTTGTGCCGCGATTTCCGCCCTGCGGAAAGAGACTGAGCCATATGGGATAACAACCCGGTGCAATGCTACTTTAAGCTACTTTTTTTATTGCACCCACTCCCATACGAATCTGGCTACGCTTTGTACTTGTGTCCTTACCAGAAATAACGTGGTTTACTGTAAGACTAGTTTGTTAGCATGAATTCAATACATTTCCCCCAAAACATCAAAGAAATGTTGCCGCTTTCAATGATTTAAGTTGCTTTTGGACCTATCAAAGACATATTCCTTGGGTGGGGATAAATATAAGACGGCTGGAAAAATTTCATAACGATGCAACAGACAGTTTTCAAAATAATTGATCGTGAATGAAGGCATTCTTTGTAGGACATACTATAGAACATCGCTTCTCTATAATCCACGTTGCTGGCGTTAAAAGTCCCTAAACAGTTGGAAGAAGACAAGAGCGGACCGAATCAGCTGCTTCCCAGATGTCGTTTACAAATGAGAGCATTAACCCACAGTATAATATGTATGGCAAATGCGATTCTAGTAAAACACAGATTACGTTTCTCAACATCTTATGGAGTTCGAGCGTTGTAATCTATGTGAGAGACTGTTGTACATATGAACATATCCTTATACAATTAAAGTGCCCCTTTTCAATAACGAAATCCACACCAAACCAATAATAATGATAATAATAAAATTTAACAACGAAGACAAACATTAGATTGCACGATTTATTGTGTGGCATATTTATCTGCCTCTCGTCAGGTACATACTACAGAAATAACACAACATAAAATAAAGCAATGGGCAGTTAAATGTATCCGGCAATAAATCGCGCAACCTATTGTGTGTGACTTCGTTATTCAAATTCAGAATGGGAAAACGTTGTTTTGAATAACCAAATTCTTCTGAAACTCTTGGTGTACTCCCGCTAACAGTGTTATGGTATAACAGAAATCATAGTAAACGATGTTGTCCACGGCTTACGGAGTACTGGGTATAGGGAGAAAAGTACACTCCTAGAGGTGTATTGCCGTCTCTATGGCGAAGGGGTTACGGTCGCTATTCGTAATCCCGAAAACCGGGTTCCAAACACAGCTGCGGGTGATTTGGCAGCAGGCCTTTTTCATATTCATATATATATTTTTCAGGCTGGTTTTCATATAACGGTATGAGTGCCGGTAATTTAGAAAGCAATGGCAAACTGCTGAACGTAAACTTGTCAAAAAAATCACAAACAGCCAAACATTATGGGTTGACTGGGACGTTCTGTAAAGGATATGCAATTAACTTAGGTCTGTTAGTTATGGTAAGTAAAGGGCTTATTACTACGCCGTGATGCGTATTAATCTGTGGTTTTAGTCCCATATTTTTATAAACCAATGACATTCGAGGGATGATGTGGTGAATACCATGCTGGTCACCTTTATTTCCCAAGAGATTTTCTGGAGCCCATTATATGTTGTGTCGTCTTGGGCACCTAGGTGTCCAGTAAACACATTCCGTGTGTGAACACTGAACTATCAGCAGCATAATCCCAAAACTATATCCTAGCATAAAGAAGACAATTGATAGAGCAGAGCGTCTAATATTTTAAAATATATCTACGCTTGTCTAGCCTCAGAATAGAAACCAAAGATTCCCATCTTTTCAGCCCTCAAGTGGGGACATTACCAAGTTATCTACTCTTTACATATCTTGCTGAGATCCAGGTTTCCAAAAATCCTATCAGACGCTGTGCCTTATTTAATAGCCCTCCCCCTTAACCCTTTCGTCAGCGCTGTTTTTATAAAGATGTTCACTTTGTGAGAACGCTAGAAATGTCTCCTTTCAGACGTCTGCTAAACTTGTTCACTTATTTACCCTGCCATTTGACTGTCAATGGATTGGAATTTACACAGTGGATGGCTCTGCCAAGATCCGCGACACTTGCCAATTGCTCTCAAACACAGTTTATCCAGCGGCTTAATCGGTCTTAGAGTGAAAGCTGGAGGATGGCTCAAACTAATTACTGAGGTTGCTTCAAGCTAATTACCAGTCCCAGTTTCATTCCCAGGTCGGCGACTAGGGTATAATTAGAATGTGTAATAGTTAACGAAAATCGTCAGCAAGCGCGCAGGACATTCTAACAGCAATAGAATGTTTTATTACAACGAATGTCTCTGATAGTTTCATTTATTCTTAACATATTTTCTGTTTAGTCTCCATCTTGTTAGCTCCATTTGTTGTTGTTATGCGAAGACACGCGATTTAGACAACTGGTTCCCACGATGTTTTACTCTAACTATACAATATATTTGTTTGTTTTTTTTTTGCTGTAGAGACTTGCTGTTACCTGGAACATGATCGTATATGGACATATTTCTACTTCTACACACAACCACACAGACACAAGCACACACATACACACACACTCAAAGGAAGAGAGAGAGAGAGAGAGAGAGAGAGAGAGAGAGAGAGAGAGAGAGAGAGATTCTTTCTGTTTACTTATAGTTCTTCCCCTTCTACTATTTATTCTCCTTCTTCTTATTCTTCATCTTTTCTTCTTCTTCTTCTTCTTCTTCTTCTTCTTCTTCTTCTTCTTCTTCTTCTTCTTCTTCTTCTTCTTCTTCTTCTTCTTCTTCTTCTTCTTCTTCTTCCCCTCTTTCTTCTTCTTCTTCTTCTTCTTCTTCTTCTTCTTCTTCTTCTCTTCTTCTTTGCACACTTTAAAACGTCAAGATGAATATATGCAAAATCATATGCAGTTGTAATGTTGAACCTGTTGATATCTGCAAAACGTTTTAAAAACATGTAATATCAAAGTTCTTATCCAAACTATCATATAAAACAATTAGACATTACAGATACATACAATACATTTAAAATTTGCATAAAGTGTTACTAACACCATCATAGTTTTATTATTTGCTGAACCATATAAAATTACAGCAGGTCAAATATAAGCTAAGAAACAATTCATTAGATCTTTTCGCACCAAAGAAAGAGAAAGAGATACAAGACTCAATCAACATTGAAAAATCACATATGTGATGCAATGTCTGCTCCATAAATTATATTTACAGATGTTAATTATCGATGGGAAATATTGAAGAGCTCAGACAGGCTGCATAAACAACTACTTCAGAACTCAGTATGATACGAATTGGATGACTGAAGACACATTAAAACTAATAAGTCAAATACAATAAATAGGCAAGGAAAGCAAACAACAAAGGTAACCATGACAAATATGAAGGGTTTGACAGAAACATTACAGAATAATGTAATGAAGCATCAGAAACATGACTTGATCATTGACGGACTGTGTCTAAGAATATTGGTTGCATAGAGACAAAGCTTCTGAAGGGACATTAATATGCTGTGTAATGTTTAACAGAGCCCACTTCATGAGTGACTCACAGAGCCCACTTACCATTGGGCAAGCTGATGCCCTGAGCAGTCCGCCATTGGATTTGGGGAAAATTTCAATAAAGATGTTAAACAACACTCAACCCAAATTACACAATTAATGAACAAGAGTATTAATGAACTCGCCATTCAAAGAACACTAATATCAACAGGTTGCCCAAGGATAAAAGAAAACCATAAAGGGACGAGAATTCGATGTTAGATACATGGTCATAGAATGTGAAAGATATCTAATACGAGAAACTGTTTGACATTTTCAATAACAATGATGGACTACTAGTTTTGAAGATGGAAGTTTACAATTCTCTTTGCCATAAGAAATCCGACAAGAACTACGTCCAAACTACATCAGACATGAAATGATCAATGTCTTAGAAGACAGTGGCATAGATCACGCCGCTGTATACAGTCTTTGTTAACGGAGACACACCTTCTTACCTATGTATATTTACGTATATTGAAATCTAGAAGAAACGAGGCACCTTAGAATGTAATCAACATAGACTAGAAAAAACATACAAAGTATTGGGCAGAATAGCATGTAAAATAACGTAAGACTTATTTGGCATTAGAGGGAAAACGATCAAAAGATGCTTTGTATTTGCTGAAGTCATAAACAGAACGTTCAATGGAAGTAAACGAAAATTGAAATCTTTGCTTTATTGTCTACACAAGGTCTTGTGATGTCTCCAAGAAATTTTTACCTACAGAGCGAAACTATTATTGCAAATTTAAAAGACATTTGAAGATTCGTCAATGGAGGACGTTTGGCATAGTGTGATGTTAGATCCCATTCTTCATCTTCTTCTTTCGTTCGCCTGAAATATGTTTATAACTGCAATATTGTCTCTTGTATGAAGATCCCATTCAAAACCCGTGTCCATTTTGTGGTTGCATATTAGTCATGTCCTGCTAGAACCGTATTTGCTTGACCTAACGACACCAAGTGGGTGATGCGATCTGTACTACGCCAGCTGCCTGACCTCACGGAAAATTTTCTGGCATCAATCTTATGAACCTGTTTCGACACGGCGCCATGTGGACGCACACATTCTCTCTTTGGTAGGGGTTTGAACTATGACTTCTTTGTCAGCAGACTAATGCGGAAGCCTCTACTATACTCCGGCTGCACTAAGAGTCAGTGAGATATTTATTCTGGTACTCTGCATGTTTACAGTCCTGCCAAACGCTAGCTATTCCAAGACTAAACACTCTCTAGCCACGCTACTTACGCTAATTTCCTTAGCGCTACACTAGGGAATAGCCATGTTTGCCTCTTGTCAGAGCTGAATGCCAGCCAATCTGAAGTTAGGACAGTCGATAAGTGGGACACTGACGTGGGAGGTGATATTTTTAGCTGTTCTCAAAACTAACCCTGATTGTTGGCGAGGCTGCAAAACTATTTATGTGGTCGCGTGATGTCCGCAGCTCTGCAGTCAATATTCCAGTAGATTTAATCGAAGACAAGTGCAACATATATTTACCTCGGATTTTGTGGCTGTTAAAGCTGTCTGCAGACAATTAATTTTGTTTCTCAGATTTCTACTGTTGCCGAAATCCCACTTTTCCTTTTTCCAATCGCTACAAGGCTCGTGCATGTTATCCAAATACAATGAGAAATGCATTCTCAATTACGTACAGCAAAGTACAGGAGCCGTCTCCGTGGCGAAGGTATTATGGTGGCGGTTCTTAATCTTCCATTACCCGCTTTCGAAACACAACTGCGGGCGATTTGGCAAACAACCACGTTGCGCTAGGTTTTAACGAATCGGTACATGATCCGGTCGTTCAGAAATCAATGGCAAACTACTGAACGTAAACTTGCCAAAACATCAACAGCAGTAAAATGCTGTTGTTGACAGCATAGGATCTTTTTTCGCGTTTCCATCCTGTTTCAGGATATTGCGGTCAACATCAGCATCTTTCAGCTGTATGTTGATTCCTAGGCTAGATTACGCTCATCAGCACGCCACGACTTTCTGAGCGACCGGCTCCATACTCTCATAAGTCACTGGCGCGACTCGAACCACTTCCAATTCTCGTCGCTCACGTCAACCACGAGAGTATTTGGGGTTACGGAGAAAGCTGCTAACCCCTCGGCCAGGGTGGCGGTTATAAAAAGGATATGCAAAAAACAAAAACATAACAGGATCGTTTTCTTTTTTTTCATGTCCTAAGGTGTGTTGAGTGTACGTTGCTGTATGAGTTATATCAACCGGTACTCTACGGGGAGTGAATTTAGTATCCCCTAGCCGCCATACATTCTTAGGAAATGTCCTGATACCCATTTTAGAATAGGCGAACAAGGTATCAGCGAACGACTTGTATTTTACAAAATCTCCGCCTCGATGTGGAATCGAACACATTACCACCGGATCAACTGGTAAGTGTTCTACCACAGCTCCAACAAACACATGACTTACTGGGACCATGAAACGTATGTGGCAACTGATCTGGCGCCTTGTTTACATTTTAACGAGCTCTTTAAATTCCCTCCTCGGCATACATAGGCAATGGTAATAAATGTCGCACCGACAGTCATTTCTGTTATGTTCAACATTAATGTTCACAGGTTTAGCTTGTACTTGTCACTGACGAAAGCATGCACAGTCATTTGCTTGTGATAGATCTATAATTTACATCAAGGGTTTAATTTGCTTTTGCAAATCAGATTACTTTCGCCTGACAATGGTTATCATCAATATGAGTGCATCATACTCTTCCGACAGATCACACCAGAAGATCCTCATCATAGTTTACAACTCCGAAAATTGCGAAAACTGAATGTGAATATACAATAATGACATTTGAAAATATATCTATCTATCTATCTATCGACAGACAGACAGACAGACAGACAGACAGACAGACAGACAGACAGACAGACAGACAGACAGACAGACAGACAGACAGACAGACAGACAGACAGACCCGACCGACAGACCGACCGACAGACAGACAGACAGACAGAGCGAATCGACCGATAGATCGATCCGATACGATCAGACTAGATCAGACTAGATAGATAGATAGATAGATAGATAGATAGATAGATAGATAGATAGATAGATAGATAGATAGATAGATAGATAGATAGATAGATAGATAGATAGATAGATAGATTTGTCGGTATGTCTGCCTGCCTCTTTGTTTCCCTGTCTATCTGCCTGTCTCTCTGGGCGTGCCACTCTGTCATAATGTAGCGAGACTAAAATGCATCACTTTTATAGCCGCCCGCTGGAAAGACTCTTGATCCCTATCTCATATATTTCCATGCATGTAATGAGCTCTGGCCACCGTCGTGTCGGTGTAATCCTAGCCTCGTCTTTCAGGCGCCACGGTTTCCATCACAGTTATTTATAAAATAATGTTACCTTTAATGCGGCCAAGCACTGTAGTTTACCAGTCTGTTTATGGGTAGTTGTCTTTGATGTTCAGATCATTGCTGAACGTAATTTTGGTGTCCACAAGACTCTGAGATTTTATCTGCAACATTATGTTCACAAGCTTTAATTTTCTCCTTTACTGTTATGAAATGGTAAATGATTCATTTCCGTATGTTGCCACGGCGAAAATATGCTTATTCTCAAAGCATTTGCTTCTGTGTGTCTGTGTTGTTGTTGTTGTCGCACTTATTGTTTTATAACATTAACTTCTGCATCGCTATAGGCAGTCTCCATCCGACTTCTTGTGAACTGCCCTTATTGTTGTTAATTATGGGACAAGTTAATCGCTGCTTCTGGAATATTCCGTGTCTTCATTGGTGGCTGTATTGTTTAACTGATATACCGCTGGTCTGTTGTTTCATGTTCAAACACGTTAGTGATTCCCACTATGTCCTTTGAGTTGAGTTGAGTCAATAACCGACATCACTGCACTCGGAGCATTCGCATAAGCACTCAGTCCTTCCTTTTCAACAGCCAGCGAAGAGCTTCAATACTAATGGTGGCCGTTATATTCTGATTATATGTACGTCTTGCTTTACCTTTGAAAGACGACTGTCAACCAGATCCTCTGACCACCCGCTGCTGCTTCACTATCTCTAGACAATTATAGTCCAACTGTTCTTCTGCATTAATGAAATTCTACCACAGGACCTCTCACTCCTTAATGATGTGGCGCCAGCCAATCTGTCTGCCTGTTAATGGCCAACCTCACCAGTGTCCTGGAGAAAATATCCAGCGAATACTCACAATCATCTATCTCTTAATCGAAGCAAGCCATTCTGCACAAAGCATGCCAGTCCTTTGAAAGACACAGAGTTAACACTTTTAGTTACTAGACGCAACCATCCGCAAATGAATGTTATGGACTCGGATTTCCAGCAGTTATAAATCCATTAAAATTGTCAACGTTTTCATCATTTTGATATTTTTCGTCACATTTTCTGATTAGATGATGAATGGGTATAGGAGACAAAACATATCTGTCTTATTATCCTTTGCACCTGTGATATTTTCAAAGTACCACCTAACTATAACTTATAAACTTGAGAATTAGCACAGCACATTCCCAAATACCCATATTATGTGTGTCTAGCCGACATTATTTTTACGAAATCTTTGAAGATGCAACATTTTTATGACTTTGTTTATACCAGACACGACTGCCCTTTCCCGTTCGCGTTGCGGGATAAATGGGTTCGAAAATTTTCACGTATTTAAAAAAGATGCATTATTTTTATGAAAACTTTGAAAATGACATGTGACACCTAACACTAACAAACGGCAACGCTCTGTAATATACACAAACAAAAGAAACACACATTACGCCTTGTAAATATACATTGATTTGTATGAAATAAACGTTTAAAAAAAAAAAAAAATGACTTAAAGATTTTATCACTATAACGCATATGACTGTAGATAACTACTTTAAACATTTTATAAAACTTAATATATAAATAAGACGGTTGATCGACGGCTTGACAATCCGTCATCATAAAACTTCCCGTTGTTTCAGAATCAGTTTTCTGGCTCTAAATGTTAGACGCTTCGCTCGAACTTGTTAAATTCCAATTGGTTATTGGAACATTAAAATTAACTCAAGTGTGTAGTGTGTTGTGCTATGAACGGATACAATCTGAATATTCTCAACGTGTTTTTCTTCTGACTTGGCTAAAAAACGGTCCGTCAAACCATTTCCCGCTGTTTTCAGAATCAATTTTTGGATTTAATGTTATGATGTATCGCTCAAACTTGCTAACTTCCAAGGATACTTTCAAGATTGGTTATTGGGATGTTAGAACTATGTACAGGACAGGGAAAACTACTCAGGTGTGTAGAGTTATGAATGAATACAACCTAGATTTTCTCGGGGTTAGCGAGTGCACATGGACTGACTCAGGCAAAACGTTTCTTAACTACGAACAAAGAAATGACAACCATCATTTGATCGGAGTCGCTATAATCATGTCAAAAAATGCAGAAAGATCACTAATCAGCTAGGAACCAGTAAACGATAGAATCATAACAGCGCGTTACCAAACAAAATATTTCAAGCTATCACTCATACAATGCTATGCACCTACCAACGATGATACCGACGTGAACAATGATAATTTCTACAACCAACTAATTGGTACCATCAACTTATCACCGAAACACGACATTGTTGCTGTAATGGGTGATTTCAACGCCAAGATAGGATCTGACAATACCGGTGTCGAGAAATATATGGGAATTCACGGTCTAGGAGACATGAACCAAAACGGAGAGAGACTACTAGAATTCTGTGAAATAGCAAATCTGATAATAGCAAACTCTCTATTTCCGAATAAAGATATACATAAAACCACGTGGAATTCACCTGATAGTATCACAAATAATCAGATAGACCATTTTTGCATTAGTGCCAAATTCCGTTCATCAGTACAAGACGCCAGAGCTTACAGAAGAGCAGATGTTGGCAGCGATCATAATCTCTGCATAGCCAAGCTAAAACTAAAGCTTAAGACTCTATACAAAACACCAAGAATCAAGAAAATAAACTCACAGTCCCTACTGACTAAAGAACACCAACTCGCATTCAACTCAGAGGTACAAAACATCTACGCTAACAAAGAAAGTATAACGAGCAATGCGAATAGTGAAAATAACATTGAAGAAAATTGGAATTTCCTGAAAGAGACCTTGCTAAATGCGGCAACAAACACAGTCGGCTATGTACAAAGACAGAAGAAGAAGTGGCTAAGCGATAACACCTGGACGAAGATTCAAGAAAGAAAGCAAGCAAAACTAACACTTCTTTCTACAAAAGACACAGCTTCATATGAAACCCATAAGCAAAATTACTCCATGTTGGATAAAGAGGTGAAATCAAGCGCACGAAAAGATAAACAGACCTTTATACACAGCTTGGCCGCCGACGCCGAATCGGCTGCCAAAACTGGAAACAACAAAGCCGTATTCCACATCATGAAACAACTATGCAATCACTCACCTACACCAAACAAACCCATCAAAGACAAACAAGGTAAACTACTGTTATCCGATGACCACCAAAAGCAACGATGGGCAGAACATTTCAAAGAAATATTAAATAGACCGCAGCCTGACAGTGTTCCCAACCTGGATGGAGAAATCACCATGCCACCACTAGATGCCTCCGGTGAGTCATTCACCATGGAAGAGATTAAAGCAGCCATAAAAAAATTGAAGAACAACAAAGCTGTTGGTGAAGACGACATCTCAGGTGAAATGCTCAAAGCAGCAGATGAGAATACCTTACAACGTTTGTTACAGCTGATCAATGAAATCTGGCAAAACGAATCCCCACCACAACAGTGGAAGGATGGTGTAATTTTTAAACTGCCAAAAAAAGGTGATATGTCTGATTGCAATAACTGGCGTGGTATCACCCTACTGTCAGTACCAGGAAAACTTTTTTGTAGCATGTTACTTGAGAGATTGAAAAAGTCTATAGATGAAAGGCTCAGAGAAGAACAAGCTGGCTTCAGACCAAAACGGTCATGTATAGACCACATTTTCACTCTTAGAATAATCATTGAAGACTGTAGAATTCCAGTCGAAATTAATCACCAACTTTGTCGACTTTCAAAAAGCCTTCGACAGTATCCACCGTCCTTCACTTTGGAATCTACTTAACATCTATGGTTTTCCTACCAAATATACCAACATCATAAAATCTTTCTATAAGGAGACACGTTGCTGCGTGAGAACAGAATCAGGCAACTCTGACTGGTTCTCAGTGGAAACGGGAGTGAAACAGGGTTGTGTCTTGTCACCGATGCTCTTTGGAATAGCTATCGATTGGGTCATGCGCAAATGCACAAACAATACAAATAGGGGTATCCATTGGGTTGACAAAATTCTAGAAGACGACGTAGTGCTTTTGAGTTCAACACACCCAGATGCCCAAGAGAAAATAAACCATCTCCAAAATGTTTCAGGACAAATTGGTCTCCAAATTAACACCACAAAAACAAAAACTATTGATCTTACCAACAGTTCAGACGACACCAAATTAAGCAACCATGTTCTTGAAAAAGTCAACAGCTTCACATACCTAGGAAGCAAAATAACATCTACAGGGGACTCAAACCAGAAATATAATCTAGAATCGCATTGGCATCTGGTGCCTTCAATAAACTGTCAAACATCTGGAAGTCAAAGTCACTCAGCCAACATACGAAACTTAAAATCTTCAATTCTTGTGTGATTCCAGTGCTAACGTATGGATGTGAGAGTTGGAAATCAACGGTAGCTTTAGATAAAAAATTAGACAATTTTAAGAACAAATGTCTTAGAAGAATTCTAAACATCCAGTGGACAGATTTCAAAACCAATGCCCAAATAAGACAAGAGACTAAGCAAGATAGTGTAACCAATTTTATAAGAAAACGCCGTTGGAACTACATCGGCCATGTACTCAGAATGGACAAGACTTGACTCTCCAACCAAGCCCTCATATGGTCACCAGTTGGGAAAAGAAAACGGGGAAGATCAAGAGAGACCCTGCGTAGAACCATCATCAGAGAAGGCTCATTCAACGGCCAAGTGAACATCCAAGATCTACAACAGGTAGCAGCAGCGAACCGCCAGACATGGAGAGCCATGACTTCTGCCCTATGCGCCGACTTAGGCTCAAGAGGAAAGACTACTTAACTAATGGTAAAGTGCAGATTGCATAGCGAATCTGAAAATTTTTATTACGGAAATGTTCAAAAAAGTCACCGCGACAGAAACATTGTCATCAGCATTTTTGTATCTGAATATCTTTGCCCCGTGATAGGATTTCTTGGTGACTAAACAAAGAATGAGGAAATTCTATTGACAAACAAATACCCACAACCCATTCTTGTGAGAGAATAATGCATTCCTAATCTCGTCCACATAAAGTTGAATGCTTTCGAAACAAGAAGGCTCATCATAGCTTTAATGAATTGGAAATTCAAAGTTTACACTCGACTTAAATTGTATGCAAATTAAGATTTATCATATTTCAACAAAGACCGTTCTTGATCTAACAGTTCACGTTATGTAGAACTAGTGTATGTCATTCACGGAAAACATTAATTTCAAGAAGAAAAGTTAATGATCCCTCATCTGTATTACTGTTTACTTTTCAACTAATGTCTATAATAAGTTTGGTGCTTCAATATACATTCGTCTTGATGATGCTTTCTACATAATACTGTATTCAATATTTCTGTCAATGTTAAACATATTTGAATCCCCATATTACTTGATACATCTCGTAATCGTCAATTCCGACAAATATACACAATTTGATTCTATGGTTACATTCATCGATAACTTCGCCATAACGAATATTTCCCATAGATAGTAGTCGAAAGCATAAGTTTATTACTATTTTTCAATTCTGTCTTACCATCATGGTAAATATACACGAATTTGATTCTATGTTACATTACACGATAACTTCGCCATAAAACGAATATTTCACATAGCATAGTAAGTCATAAGCATAAGTTATTACTATTTCAATTCTGGTCAGTACCAATCATGGTATCTCAATAACGCCTCAGGAACAGCAGCCTCTAAATCCTTTGCTGCCCAAGAAGCTATAATAATATCCTGAACAAAGGTGCAATCCGCCAGTCTTCTTTCGCAGTCCCAAGAAGCTATAATAATATCCTGAACTAAGGTGCAATCCGCCAGTCTTCTTTCGCAAGGCTCCTTGTCAAGGTTAGAGACTGATAGCTTTCTGTTACTATTAAACTACAGTCGCGTAATTTACATTCGTTGTAATATAAATCTACAGAATATACGAAACTATGTTCGTAGGTCAGCGTGACCTAATGGATAAGATCCCGTGTTCTTAAACATTCGGCGTGCTGATGCCGAGGTAAGGGGTTCAACCCCTACACTTGACAGTTGGACTAAAATGTTGACTTATCGTCCTTGACTTGGGGACGTACATTACAAGTACCAATGAAGTCGGAGTAGGTTCGCCTGATGGCGAGGGACAAAATTAGAAGGGAAAGCTAATCCACATGCAAAATTCAGTCCAGCACTACTATATGCAGTGTGTATGCACTGCGCTTTAGCTCAAAGCTAGCGAGAGCATAAATAAACAAATAAATACGAAACTGTGTTCAACTGTCAGACAGCGTAATCTATTGTAGGCAATTCACGCACAGACGCAAACACAAACACAGTATATATCATTTATATCTTCGTCGTCTTTTTCTAGTCCATGCCTAATGGCGTTGGTGGTTGTGTCTGTCTACAGCTATCTGTCTATTGTTCTGCGAAATAATTCTGGTACTGACGTTCTACCATTTCAATATTTCAAACTGTCCATCATCTTCTCTCTTGATCTTTCCCTGGCTCTCTTCAACTTCAGCATCCCAGTTGTGGCTCCAGATTTCCTTTTCTCATGTTATGTTCACAAAATGTGGGCTGTCTTCTTCTAATAAGAGTAACCAGTTCTCTTTGTGAGACAACTTCTTTCACGATGTCTTCATTGGTCTTTCTATCGTTCGCGGTGTTCTTACCATTGTAGTATAAACGCACAGAAGCTTCTGCGATGTGGTAGTATAAAACCACATCGCAGAAGCTTCTGTGCCTTTCAGTGAGCAGGTTTTACTTATCGCTTATTCCGTCCAGTAAAAGTATACATATATAAACTATATATATATATATATATATATATATATATATATATGTGTGTGTGTGTGTGTGTGTGTGTGTGTGTGTGTGTGTGTGTGTGTGTGTGTGTGTGTGTGTGTGTGTGTGTCAGTGACAAAGCTATCCCAGGTGCACGTTATTAATGTAGAGATTAATTCCATGCTGGCAAATTGTTCAGAGCAATGAATACCAGTAAAATCTCAATTCCATCTTTAACGAGCAACTTGATAACCAGCCCTGATCTGTGCGCTATAAACCTCCGGCAGTTTATTAATTTGCAGGGAAAGGATACCCAAAGGAACGCTGTGAGTTTCAGAGACAGGGTAGTTATATTGTCTAAAGTGGGCGGTCATTTATTATTAATGCTTCTCAAATTGCAAATACACTTGGGACCACCTGTTTTGCTAAAGGAAATTAAAACCTTAGAATAGTGTTATATGAGAACAGGTTTCATTAATACCCAATAGCTTCAGTGCAAGTAGGGTTTTTTCTGAAGTAGAGCATGAATGTCTAGCAGTGGTATTGTCTGTGGAGAAAATGCGGGTTTATATTTGCGTTAAACATTTCACGGTGCAATGGGCCCATCAATCTGTTATGTATCTGGTGGTCTCAAATAATTTAAATGAACGATTCATGTGATAGCCTTTGCTTCTGCTATCATAATCCTTCGAAATTGAATACGTACCTGGTAAAATGAATGTGGATGTAGACTTATTTAGTATAGATACAGTTTCGGACAATTCAGAAAAAAACAAGGACTGATGGGACAATAGAAGAGAAGATTGGGTATTTAGAAACATGTGTTTAATTCATATCTTCGTTCCTCTTATGATGAACTGACTTTAAAAGGAATCTTTTGACATATCGATCCGAATAGTAAGTTTGTCTTGCTTCCTCTCTGCTATTCATGCAACGCGTGTTTCCTAAGGTGACAATTTGAGAGATTTCACGCACTAGTGTAATACGTCAGTTCTATTTAAGTCGAAAAACATATTAGCCAGCACGATCGTGCGAATTGGAAATGTCCGGTAGCTTAATAATTTGCATGGAATGTTGAGAATTTAAGAAATAATATATCATCTTGTCTGACGAGAACGCGTGCATTGTAACTAACTCGTGGACCACGAAAAATGACAGACTGAAATCGAGCATAGCTGCCTCTGAGCATGAGGCGACACGGCAACCTCTCAACCACGACTTCCTGATAATTCACCCCGCCCCCGGGCCCGCTTCTTTTTACACAACGCGACATTATTAAGGAGCAAATGCATTTGTCAAAGAAACATTTATGTCACGCGCAGTCAGTCCGAAGACTGAGCTTGTCTCACTGATCTAAGTACGTTTTTATATCAAATGTTTGAGTTGATAATAACAACTATGGTAAATATCGGTAAGAGATATTTATATCTCTTCTGTTTAACCTTAGATTTACAAATATTCAATCTTTAGAGTGCCAGTCTCCCCGGTATAGTGTTAACGACTTTCTTCGTAATCCCTTTTATCCACGTGGGGTAACGCAGGGTGCGAGAATTGGTAGCGGCTCTCGCCGCGTTGGTAATTTACGGGATAAGTAAGCCGGCAGCTCAGAAAGCAATGGAAAACTACTGAGCGTAATCTTGCCAAGAAATCAACATTAGCGGTAAAATGCTGGTGTTGACAGCGATGTCCTGTAAAGGATGTGCGAAAAAAAAATATCTTTTGAGTGCATTAATTACCAATAAATAAATTTACTTGACATTGTAGAGAATGCACAACATAGGTAGACATTTCAACTGAAGAAACAAGCCATGAAACGTTATTTCTGACTATTTTACGTTTTTTATTTCCTTTTCTGAAGCTGGGTCACCATGTTACAAGCTTTGAAAAGCTATTTCACGTGCATTTTCTCTTAATCTAGTTCACCATGATGTGATCCACTTTTGTTGTTGAGACTGTGAGCATCTGTATGTCTCCTGTTATACTTTTAATAATTAAAAATAATGATTGATAACCTGTATTTATATTTTAGCCGGATGTCTCGGTGTAACGGTTAGGTCGTTACGCCGACAAATGCAAGAACGAGGCCGGGCAGTCGTAATATGCAATTCTCGTCTCTCTCGGTGGGAGGGAGGACTGGTCACCAATCCCTCCGTTCACTCGTGTGAGGGCCTAACACTTCTCATACCCACAGCATGTTCCTTCTATGGGACTGTCTTGGAGAAACGTGGTAGAGTAGTGACTGGACACCTGCCGGAACGATGGGGTTATGGGTTCGAATTCGCATTGGGGCGGACATTTTACAATTAACTTGGGCTCCCAGGCCGACCCAGCCTAAATTGAGTACCAGGAAGTAACTTGGGAGATACTGACCACATCACCCATTACGTAAAATAATATGTAAACTATTCAATAAATATACGCTGCATGGACAACTTATGTTCTCTGAACCTATGTCCAGGCATTGTGCTATGGAATTCTGGCATAATTTCAATCCACATATTTTCGTCTGTAAAGACGGCAAGGTGCCACTCACTATTCAATAAATAAAATGGATGTAGAATTGATTGAAATTATCCAACACTCAGGAATAGAAACACGTGTAGATATGACAGAACAAATAAATAATGAAACAATTTTTCAATCTTTTGACTAATTTGTTGGATAATATGAAAATATCAGTAAATATAGAAAAATTAATAATTTATTGAACGCAAACGAAAACAAAACCTAACATTTGTCCGCTGGTGACATCGTCAGAACAAGAAACACCACTTAAATAAGATGTCAGGGAGGAGCTGCCGAAGTACAAAGTAATGTCGAGACAAGCAAACTCTTCGGACTCATAGTTGTGTCTATATATTAGTCGATCTATGTCACTTGCGAGAGTGTATTCATATATTTTTTTTTAATGGCAATTTTCTTTTTACTCAAATGACCTGTGTATTTTCCCTATTTTCATCTGAATGATGGAATGCAATCTGCGTTAGAACAATCATTTTTAGTCCACGCTAGAACAGTTGTTCGTAATCCACAATAATACGATAGTTTGAAGTCCACACAGACCGATACTGTGTAGTACACATTAGAAAGGTTGTTTTAATTCACATTAGATCGATAGTTTGTAGTCCACGTTAGAACAGTTGTTTGTAATCTACATTAATACCATCGTTTGTAGTCCAGATAGAACGATCGTTTGTAGTCCACATAGAACGATCGTTTGTAGTCCACATAGAACGATCGTTTGTAGTCCACATTAGAGCGATCGTTTGTAGTCCACATAGAAAGATCGTTTGTAGTCCACATTAGAACGATCGTTTGTAATTCACAATAGAACGATTGTTTGTAGTCCAAATTAGACCGATCGTTTGTAGTACACGGAAAAACGATTGTTTGTAGTCCACATTAGAATGATCGTTTGTAATATACATTAGAACGATCGTTTGTAGTATACATTTGAACGATCGTATGTAGTATACTTTAGCACAATCGTTTGTAATCTACAATAGAAAGATTGTTTGTAGTCCAAATTAGAACGATCGTTTGTAATCCACAATAGAACGATTGTTTGTAGTCCACATTAGAACGATCGTTTTTAATCCACAATAGAACGATCGTTTGTAGTCCACTTTAGAACGATCGTTTTTAGTATACATTAGAACGATCGTTTGTAGTACACATTAGAACGATCGTTTGTTGTATAAATTAGAACGATCGTTTGTAGTATGTACTAGAACGATCGTTTGTAGTTCACAGTAGAACGATCGTTTGTAGCACACGATAAAACGATCGTTTGTAGTCCACATTAGAACGATCGTTTGTAGTCCAAATTAGAATTATCGTTTGTAGTCCACATTAGAACGATCGTTTGTAGTCCACATAGAACGATTGTTTGTAGTCCACATTAGAGCGATCTTTTGTAGTCCATATTAGAGCGATCATTTGTAGAATTATCGTTTGAAATCCACATTAGAATTATCGTTTGTAGTCCACATTAGATCAATCGTTTGTAGTCCACATTAGAATTATCGTTTTGTAGTCCACATTAGAGCGATCGTTTGTAGTCCACATTAGAACAATCATTTGCAGTCCAGATTAGAACAATCGTTTGTAGTCCACAATAGAATTATCGTTTGTAGTCCACATTTGAACGTTCGTTTGTAGTCCATATTAGAGCAATCGTTTGTAGTACACGATAGAACAATCGTTTGTAGTACACGGTAAAACGATTGTTTGTAGTCCACATTAGAACGATCGTTTGTAGTCCAGATTAGAACGATCGTTTGTAGTCCCCATTAGAACAATCGTTTGTAGTATATATTAGAACGATCGTTTGTAATCCACAATAGAACAATTGCTTGTAGTCCACATTAGAACGATCGTTTGTAATCCACAATAGAACGATCGTTTGTAGTCCACATTAGAACGATCGTTTGTAGTATACATTAGAACGATCGTTTGTAGTTCAAAAAATATAGATCGTTTGTAGTCCTCATAGAACGATCGTTTGTAGTCCACTTTAGAGCGATCGTTTGTAGTTCACATAATAACGACCGTTTGTAGTCCAGTTTAGAACGATCGTTTGTAGTGCACATTAGAACAATCGTGAGTAATCCACATAGAACGATCGATTGTAGTCCCCATTAGAGCGATCGTTTGTAGTCCACATTAGAGCGATCGTTTGTAATCCACATTAGAGCGATCGTTTGTAGGCCTCATTAGAACGATCGTGTGTAGTCCACATAGAACGATCGTTTGTAGTACACATTAGATCGATCGTTTGTAGTCCACTTTGGACTCGATCGAGTGTGTGCTGTATAGCCTTGATATCCGTCGTGTTTGTAATTCTTTAGATCTATAGCAAGAACTACGTTGGATATATATAAGTATATTAAGTAAATAAGCTTTTTCAACGCAGATGGTGGTAGATTCACATTTTTTAACAAATGGGCACTCGGGCAGTGATGTGGTCAGTTTGACGTCGGTCATCTTTACTTTCTAAGACATGTTCTAATAGGCTGGGTCGACCTGATTGTTGGTATATGCGAAACAATAGCTGACCGGGCGTCATTTTCACAAGATGCTAGTATAACGTTGCCTATTGTCTCTCTATACATTAAAACACAATTAGTACCAATGCTATTTCTGATGCCCTCACACATCATTCTGTATCATACAAGTCTGCTCCTGTCATTAGAAGCATTCGGCATATGATGCTAAACCCATAATTTTAGTGGTCAATCTGCACTCGGCTATGCATTCTATAATTTTATAATGTTATGCTTGGTCGATCTGGAAGACCAGATTACATTTAAAAGCGTAGAATTTGCCCCGATGCGCATCGAATGCATAACCATCGTGTTGGCAGGGGAACGTCTAGCCAGATTGTTGTCGCGACCCCTACTAATAAACTACTAACATCAATTAATTGGTACCTGAGCAGTATTGAAGAAATATAATGGTATAACAGAATCACCAACATGGAGATAACTTAACAAATGTCATTGAACTGATGGATTAGTGCTGTCAACGTCTAGGAAAGACATTGAGAAATCCTGAAAATAGTATAAGTAGAAAGTTTCTTGTCTATAACTGACAGGTCCAATGACATGTAGAGAGCTCTAAAAACAGACAGGAAGGGTATTGGCGACAGAGATGTATAATATGGCAGGGACGCTGTATAGAATAATTTTTAAAACAATAAATATAGGTAGGTGGTACATTTACAGTGGTTTTCATAATTTACCGTACCTTACCTACTTTGGAAACATGAACAGATTCAATTTCTTGAAGATCGCTCGGATGAGTTTTTCAATGTGCCGTAGGCTTTAGCACACAGACGGAAGTGGGTTTTAACTGATGTCTATGGACAGAGATTTCAGACATGACGTCTAGGAAGCAGTAGGCGATATCTCGGGGGAAAATAGTTTGCAAACCGTTAGTCTACACCTCGCAATTCATATTCAGTATCACATGTCCCTCCGATCTCTTGGGTAGTGCAGTCGGGTATCAGCCGTCTGGCCTTCGTTGTCTTGGATGGCTGACTGAGGTGCACCCATTCGGGAGCTTCCCAGCTGACGCAAGTTAGCGAGGCAGGCGGTTCGAGAATGTAACCGCAGCGTGAAGCCGGAGTCGCGAATGACTCATTAAATTGCTTGATCCAGACACTTGTTATACGGCTCTCAGCTGAGGGTAATGGCTGAACGCTTCTAAGTCAATATCCCTCAGATGTGAGGTCCTGGCCGTTACTCTCCTTCTGCTGCAATGTGATGAGATGCTGAGCCGGCAGCATATGCAGACTACCTCGTGATCGTTACCAAAGTTGGAAAAAAGTGTCCCAGGGACATGCAATGGAATATTGCTCGGCTAGCAATTCCATTACGAGGAAAGTCCGTATCTAAAGCTCATTGAGTGAGCGTTATCAAAGGTGGGAAAACGTCTCATTGGGACAAATGGAATATTATTTGGCTAGCGAATCCATTACGTGGAAGTCCGAAGCGGAAGCTTGCTGTGTGGATAACATCTGCATACAGGTCCCTCCTGGTCTTCGGAGGAGCAGTGAACGGGAGGCCCAATATACGAAAGTAAGGCTAAGCAGCCATGTGCAGAATGTGACGATTCCTTGGGCTAATCCAGTACCAGATCGTTATGTGTCGGCTCTGTAGTTATGGAAGCCTCCTTGGATGGCGGGGAATGCCCGTGGTCTGCCCCTGACTTCCGTTGAGGGTTGACTGGGATGTCCTCGGTCGTTCTAACTTTACCAGCTGGGATGTAGAGGATACCATAACAGTGAGAGTCAAATGCCCCTCAAAACACCAGGGAAGCTTAACCAGGTCAATACATGCCCGCAGAAGTCGGATTTGTCTGCCTAAATGTGCTAATAAACAGACACAATTCAAAAACGTCCGAGTGAGAGTGGAATGTCCTTCAAAATACCCGGGAAGGTTAACCCGGTCAACAAATACCCGCAGAAGTCGGATGTGTCGGCCTAAAGACGCAAGTAAAAAGGCACAACGCAATTACGTCTGGGGAAAAAAACCACTCCGAATGAACGCAGATGAAGAAGCCTTCTCGGGTAAGATGGGTCTTACATTTACGTTGTGTACGTTGCAAACCCAACCGAAGTTGAGAATCGCGAATATCTGTTGGTAAGGTCGATACCCTGGCAAGGTTGTTTAGAAAGACCACCTCCCCAAGGATAGACAGAGTCCGATACCTTGAATGAAGTCTGTCTAGAGACAGCGAACCTGAGACACATTTATGCCGACTTTGAACACATAGACCCCCTAGCAGCACCACTAGACGTGACGCATTTCTCACAAGAAAGAAATGAAGAAGAAAAAGGTTCTACATGACGAAATGCATATCTTGATGATCAATTATCATTTGACAGTGGGACATTTGGATTTTCCTGAGTAATTCTGTATCTAGGCATTCACCCTGTGTGCCTGTGTGACTTCACATAAACTGAACACCGTACGACCGAACTTGCTGTGGTTATCAAGAGATTAACTGGTCAACGTATGGTGATTTGCATGGTTTAAAGGCAGTCACATGACAGATGGTACCTTAGGATTGTGAGGATTCACACCTTCATATACTCTCCTTACAAGAATGTCAAGATGAGATCAGTTCCCTACCTTGCCGTCTTTTCTACAATTTTGAGAACACTCTGAAAACTATCATTTATCATGTGCCATGCCGACAAGCGCAGACGGTCATGTTTAGTCATCTCACACGATCGTGGAGTCTTGAATCAGCTCCGAATTCTTGCCTCGACCATGTCACGTGTCCAGGCCGTCCATATGTTTACTTCTCTGTCTTCCCCGTGTTCTTGTCCCCTTAATCTTGCTAGTTGTCACCATGACTAGTTGTTTTCTTCTTATAACGTTTTCAAACGATTGTCACTGTCAACCTCTAATTTCTTTAATCAGTTTACTGTTTGTAATTGCTTCTTGTAGGACTTGCTCATTGGTTTTCTGTCTGTCCATGGTATTCTTTGCATTTTCCTCAGAAACCACATTTCCACTGCTATTATATGTTTTTCAGCTTGTCTCAGAGAGTCAGCTGGTGAAGTTAGAGCGCATACAGAACGAAGCTATGCGGGTCATTCTGGGATGCACCAGAGACACCCCAGTAGTGTGTATGCGTTACATCCTTGGTCTGCCGACTGTTGCTGGTAGGCTCAAGGTGATGCAGGCGAAGTCATACCTCAGAGTAGCTGCAGACACAGACCACCCACTGCATGAGGCGCTGGACGCAGTTAAGGGATCAGCGACTGATAAGAGGGAAATCATGGATGGCTCAGGGGGAGGATAAGATCAGACAGGTGTGCACCTTGTAGAACATTAGGCGTGGAGAGGAGTGGGTCAGAGTGCCAGCGGAGCAGTCAGACTTGTGCAGAGTTATAATCACATTAAGCGGGAGTGCAGGGAGTGACCAGCAGGGGCCACGGCAGTGGAAATCCAGCAACTAATTCAGGACAATGCTCACCCGGGTGATGTGATTATCTACACAGATGGTTCGGTGTCAAGAGGTGAGAGAAGTGGCTGGGGGTTCATAGCCAAAGCTAATGGTCGACGTTTGGTGCAGTAGAGCCTGGCATATGATACCACAACATCCAGCTTAAGAATGGAGGTGGAGGCAGTCACTGTGGCTCTCCGATGGATGGAGAATACGACACACACACACACACACATCGTGATTGTAGTTGACTCAGAAAGCATGCTGTCGAGGTGAGTACGGGCAGGCTTCGTGCGGAGTGGCTTGCTTCACTTCGGAGGTCACGGGTGACAAGCATCGCCTGGATCTTTTCTCCGGGGCATGCCGGTGTGCTGGGAAATGAACAGGCAGACAGATTGGCTGGCTCTGCAGATCTTGGTGGAGTATTGATACATGACAAGGCAGACGTGGTTGCGGCCTTGTGGGGGAACGTGTACACCTCGGAGGAGCAAATGGATTACCATGGTCTGGCAAGAATGAGACAGCGGGGAGTGACGAGGGGATCTGGCCGACGCTCAACGCTCAGAGGAGAGGCGAGACGGACATATAATCAGATTGCTACTGGTACTATAAGTGTTGGAATTCTTCGCTGGCTTTCTGGGGATGGGAACGGAGCGCTTATGGGAATGCCCAGAATGCTGTGATGTCGATTCCTAAATCAATAAATCAATCATTCAGCTTGTCTGTTCATTGCCCACGTTTCTCATCTAAAAAAAAAAAAAAAACTATACCTTACCCGTTTTATGATCCCGGAACCATACTTGTCGAAAACAAGGAAAATGCCTCTCCTGGGTTTGCGTTCGGGTCATTTTTTTTGCAAAATGCACTAAACATAAACTACCGCGACCGTTTTGTTCGTTCTGAAGTGAATTAAGGACGACATCCCCACAATCTAAAAGAGAGATATTAACATCTTTGTCCAAATAGGGTAATGAAGTATGTTTTGCTTACGAAAATAATGTTATTGTTCCATAATAATAGCTCTATTAGATGCCATTTTCACATCGACGAACTGCAGCAAATGATTCTCAGCACTCTCATCTCTCGCCATGCTGTGTGGTCTAGATTCGTCTTTCTAGTTCATGGTTAATGCTATTCTACTTTAAAAACTCGTGTCTCCTTATTGCACAGCATTTTCCCATTTCAACTCGTGTCTCCATATTGCACAGTCCGCGTCTACGTCTCCATTTAGTATGTTTTTCAGCAGACGATTATAAATTTTTTTGTACCTACAATATTTTGCCTTAACGCAGTGGTTAACACGATTGCCCAACTCTACGTTAGCTTGAATGTTTGAATCCCTATCGAGAGGTGTTTTATTGACCTGAGCTTTTTGGTCTATCCAGCCTAAAATAGGTACCAGAAAATTGTATGGAAGGTAAAGACATCCGACATTATATTGTTTACTTAATCCATTGACTGTCGACTTATATAAAAATATTGGAACTAGCACTATATACCCACTAAATCTCATGGTGTTAAAAAGATTTTGAGTTTAATTAATACGACGTTTACGTATACTGAGCGTAATCTTGCCAAGAACACCAACAGCAGCTGAAAATGCTGGTGTTTACTGCAACGTCCTGTAAGGGATATGCAACTTTAAAAAAAAAAAATACATATTTTATTTTTCTTCTCTTTGTATTGTTCATCAATTCGTGTACGTTTAGGAACAATTCTGGCCCCTTAACTGATTCAGATACATACAAACAGTAGGTTTAGTCCAGTGATTCTCAACCATTTTTGGCCCATGCACCCCTTCATCATATGTTCAGAATGCCATTCCCCCTTTCGTATTTCCTCCCTATAAATTCTCCCGCCCCTACACAGTATACGTTAAAATGGAAGCTAAATTTAATAGCACATAGTAGAACAAGTCTAGACGTCTACATAAAACGTGATTTGCGGGTCTACTTACGTTATAAAACGAATTTTGGAAGGACGAGAAGTACAGAACCGTAAAGTATGGAGGGGAAAACAATATCGAGTAATCGGTTCTTGTATTAACGTGATCTCGAAATAATCTTAATTCCACCCCCCCCCCTCCCTGGAAACCCTAAAATTCCCCCTGGGGGGGGGGGGGGGGATTCCCCACCGGATGAGAACCACTGGTTTAGACCAAATAACAATCGATGGCGGAAAATGGGAAGTATTGTGTGTGACAGTAAAGCCTTAAATTTGTTAATATGATAGTATACATGTTATATTATAATGCAATGACAACATTTTAGTGATTTATACACTCATGGAAGATAGGGAAATTGCTTCAGACGATTAATCATCCCATGACACTTAATAATTAAAGACTCCAAATTACATCTGAGCTACTATTCTGGTTGTGAGTGCTTCACTGACTACACGAGCTTTGACGTTGGCAGCGCAAATGCTAGTAGAGTCTCCTACGTAGGGCATTTCAAGGGATGGAAAGTAGACAAGGAGCGACATGCACATGATATCAAGTAGGTATGAATCACCAAAGCGCAAGAAGTAGACGGTAAATTTACCAGAACAGAATGACAAGTAATAGTGTATGTAGTACTAGAACACGATCACACGTAACAGTGTAATACTACAACACGATCACAAGTAACAGTGTAGTACTACAACACGATCACAAGTAACAGTGTAGTACTACAACACGATCACAAGTAACAGTGTAATACTACAACACAATCACAAGTAAGAGTAGAGTACTATTACACGATCACAAGTAACAGTGTAATACTACAACACGATTACAAGTAACAGTGTAATACTACAACACGATCACAGGTAACAGTGTAATACTACAACACGATCACAAGTAACAGTGTAATACTACAACACAATCACAAGTAACAGTGTAATACTACAACACGATCACAAGTAACAGTGTAATACTACAACACGATCACAAGTAACAGTGTAATACTACAACACGATCACAAGTAACAGTGTAATACTACAACACGATCATAAGTAACAGTGTAATACTACAACACGATCACAAGTAACAGAGTAATACTACAACATGATCACAAGTAACAGTGTAATACTACAACACGATCACAAGTAACAGTGTAGTACTACAACACGATCACAAGTAACAGTGTAATACTACAACACGATCACAAGTAACAATGTAATACTACAACACGATCACAAGTAACAGAATAATACTACAACACGATCACAAGTAACAATGTAATACTACAACACGATCACAAGTAACAGTGGAATACTACAACACGATCACAAGTAACAATGTAATACTACAACACGATCACAAGTAACAATGTAATACTACAACACGATCACAAGTAACAATGTAATACTACAACACGATCACAAGTAACAATGTAATACCACAACACGATCACAAGTAACAATGTAATACTACAACACGATCACAAGTAACAGTGTAATACTACAACACGGTCACAAGTAACAATGTAATACTACAACACGATCACAAGTAACAGAGTAATACTACAACACGATCACAAGTAACAATGTAATACTACAGCACGATCACAAGTAACAGTGTAATACTACAACACGATCACAAGTAACAATGTAATACTACAACACGATCACAAGTAACAGAGTAATACTACAACAGGATCACAAGTAACAATGTAATACTACAGCACGATCACAAGTAACAGTGTAATACTACAACACGATCACAAGTAACAGTGTAATACTACAACACGATCACAAGTAACAGTGTAATACTACAACACGATCACAAGTAACAAGTGGTAATACTACAACACGATCACAAGTAACAATGTAATACTACAACACGATCACAAGTAACAGTGTAATACTACAACACGATCACAAGTAACAGAGTAATACTACAACACGATCACAAGTAACAGTGTAATACTACAACACGATCACAAGTAACAGTGTAATACTACAACACGATCACAAGTAACAATGTAATACTACAACACGATCACAAGTAACAGAGTAATACTACAACACGATCACAAGTAACAGTGTAATACTACAACACGATCACAAGTAACAGTGTAATACTACAACACGATCACAAGTAACAGTGTAATACTACAACACGATCACAAGTAACAGAGTAATACTACAACACGATCACAAGTAACAGTGTAATACTACAACACAATCACAAGTAACAGTGTAGTACTACAACACGATCACAAGTAACAATGTAATACTACAACACGATCACAAGTAACAGATGTAATACTACAACACGATCACAAGTAACAGTGTAATACTACAAACACGATCACAAGTAACAGATAATACCACAACACGAATCACAAGTAACAGTGTAATACTACAACACGATCACAAGTAACAAGTGTAATACTACAACACGATCACAAGTACAGTGTAATACCACAACACGATCACAAGTAACAGTGTAAGTACTACAACACGATCACAAGTAACAAGGTAATACTACAACACGATCAAAAGTAAAGAGTAATACTACAACATGATCACAAGTAACAGTGTAATACTACAACACGATCACAATAACATTGTAATACTACAACCGATCACAAGTAACAGTGTAATACTACAACACGATCACAATAAAATGTAATACTACAACACGATCACAAGTACAGAGTAATACTACAACACGATCACAAGTAACAGAGTAATACTACAACACGATCACAAGTAACAGAGAAATACTAAAACATGATCACAAGTAACAGTGTAATACTACAACACGATCACAAGTAACAGTGTAATACTACAACACGATCACAAGTAACATGTAATACTACAACACGATCACAAGTAACAGAGTAATACTACAACAGATCACAAGTAACAAGTAATACTACAACACGATCACAAGTAACAGAGTAATACTACAACACGATCACAAGTAACAGAGTAATACTACAACATGATCACAAGTAACAGTGTAATACTACAACACGATCACAAGTAACAGAGTAATACTACAACATGATCACAAGTAACAGAAGGTAATACTACAACACGATCACAAGTAACAGTGTAATACTACAACACGATCACAAGTACATGTAATACTACAAACACGATCACAAGTAACAGAGTAATACTACAATCACGATCACAAGTAACAGAGTAATACTACAACACTGATCACAAGTAACAGTGTAATACTAACAACACGATCACAAGTAACAATGTAATACTACAACACGATACACAAGTAACAGAGTAATACTACAACACGATCACAAGTAAACAGATGTAATACTACAACACGATCACAAGTAACAGTGTAATACTACAACACGATCACAAGTAACAGGTAATACTACAACACGATCACAAGTAACAGAGTAATACTACAACACGATCACAAGTAACAGATGTAATACTACAACACTGATCACAAGTAACAGTGTAATACTACAACACGATCACAAGTAACAGTGTAATACTACAACACGATCACAAGTAACAGATGTAATACTACAACACGATCACAAGTAACAGTAGTAATACTACAACACGATCACAAGTAACAGTGTAATACTACAACACGATCACAAGTAACAGTGTAATACCACAACACGATCACAAGTAACAGTGTAGTACTACAACACGATCACAAGTAACAGATGTAATACTACAACACGATCACAAGTAACAGATGTAATACTACAACACGATCACAAGTAACAGAGTAATACTACAACACGATCACAAGTAACAGAGTAATACTACAACACGATCACAAGTAACAGAGTAATACTACAACATGATCACAAGTAACAGTGTAATACTACAACACGATCACAAGTAACAGAGTAATACTACAACACGATCACAAGTAACAGTGTAATACTACAACACGATCACAAGTAACAGTGTAATACTACAACACGATCACAAGTAACAGTGTAATACTACAACATGATCACAAGTAACAGATGTAATACTACAACACGATCACATAACAATGTAATACTACAACACGATCACAAGTAACAGTGTAATACTACAACACGATCACAAGTAACAGAGTAATACTACAACACGATCACAAGTAACAGTGTAATACTACAACATGATCACAAGTAACAGTGTAATACTACAACACGATCACAAGTAACAGTGTAATACTACAACACGATCACAAGTAACAATGTAATACTACAACACGATCACAAGTAACAAGTGTAATACTACAACACGGATCACAAGTAACAGATGTAATACTACAACACGATCACAAGTAACAGATGTAATACTACAACATGATCACAAGTAACAGAGTAATACTACAACATGATCACAGTAACAGATGTAATACTACAACACTGATCACAAGTAACAGAGTAATACTACAACACGATCACAAGTAACAGATGTAATACTACAACACGATCACAAGTAACAGTGTAATACTACAACACGATCACAAGTAACAGTGTAATACTACAAACATGATCACAAGTAACAGATGTAATACTACAACACGATCACAAGTAACAGTGTAATACTACAACATGATCACAAGTAACAGAGTCAATACTACAACACAATCACAAGTAAACAAGAGTAATACTACAACATGATCACAAGTAACAGTGTAATACTACAACACGTCACAAGTAAACAGAGTACTACTACAACACGATCACAAAGTACAATGTAATACTACAAACACGATCACAAGTAACAGTGTAATACTACAACACGATCACAAGTAACAGGAGTAATACTACAACACGATCACATAACAGAGTACTACACAATGGATCCACAAGGACAGTTAATACTACAACCCTGATCACAAGTACCAGATGTAATAATACAACACGATCACAAGTAACAGAGTACTGACTACAACACGATCACAAAGTAACCGAGTAATACTACAACATGAATCACAAGTAAAAGAGTCATACTACAACATGATCACAAGGTAACAGAGTAATACTAACAACACTGATCACAACGTAACAGTGTAATACTACAAACATGATACCACAAGTCACAGTGCTAATACTACAACACTGATCACCAAGTAACAGTGTAATACTACAACACGATCACAAGTACCATGTGTCTACAACCACAGTCACAAGCTACCAGTGGTACATACTACAACACGATCAGCAGTAAGCAGTGTATACTACAACACGATCACAAGTAACAGAGTAATACTACAACAGGATCAATACAGTAACAATGTAATACTAACAACACATCACAGTAACAGTGTAGTACTACAACACGTCACAAGTAACAAGTGTAATACTACAACAACGATCACAAGTAACAAAGTAAGACTACACACACGATTACAGAGTACGACAGTGTAATACTAAACAACACGATCACAAAGTACAGTGTAATACTACAAACACGAGTCACAGTAACAGGTGTAATACTACAACACGATCACAAGTAACAGTGTAGTACTACAACACGGTCACAAGTTCACAAGTGGCAGTGTAGTACTGAAACAAGATCACAAGCAACACTGTATGACTAGAACACTATCACAAGTAACAGTGCCTAGTAGTCAGACTGGATAGTCAAAGGATAGGGGAGGCACACTCTAATATACTTATTGAAATTGAATGTTCTGAGCCACAGTTTGACGAAGCAGTGCAATTCCTTTATGATGCCAACTCTGAAGTACATGATAGGGCGTTGTCTAGTAAATGAAATATTGATCATGATATATTATTAACTTGTTGTGTACATAATGAGATGGTGTGTAATGCATTCTATGCATCGATAAGATGTAGTTGATTTTACTGTGAATGAGTATGCTCAGGATAATAGAGATGGGGTGGGTCCGATGAGAGTGGTTGCTGTCTCTGGAGCGGTCTCGGCTGGCAAAGATTAGTTTCATCTTCGTGCTAGGGCATGCGGGTGTAGAAGGGAATGAGTAGGCTGACAGGCTTGCAAGTAGGGCTACTGTGGAAGGAGGACGAGCCATGGACCAGACAGACATTCTGAATGTTCTACGAGAAGTAAGTCGTTTACGAGAACCAAGCGATGACTGGGAATCTACAACCATGGTCAGGCTGCAAGAACAGCAAGTTAAAAGATGCGTGGCCAAACAAGAACACTACGAAGGAAGCCAAAGAAGAGTAATAAACCAAAGCTGAACTGGTGTCGGGAGCCGCTACACGCTGCGGGATTTACTGAGGAGGGGATCCGAGCACTTATGGACTGAAAGGTTCGATGTACCATGAGGATGATCTGTCGACTAACTAACTAACTAACGAACTAACTGATTTTACTGTGACCAGATGAGTCAAATATGGCTAGTGTATGCCTTCAGAATGTCTACTCTTTTCATTTATTATTAGTCATGCTCTATTCTCGAGAGCAAAGGTCAAGACAGACAATGCAGTGTGAGTATCATGTCTTGTAGTGAAGAGACCTGCTCACTTCCTCGCATAAAACTAACCTGTATGCACTTTACGAGACGGAGTCGATCTCTAAGCTATATTGGTAGAAACAATGGAAAAATAAATTGAAAATTGAAACAAGGTCCGAATTATTAATATGGAGAGTGAAATATTTGGATCTAGAATATTTAACAAAGTTGCTGGTAGTCCTACAACAGCGATAGGACAGAAGATGTTGGAAATGCATTGAGACAACAGGCGTTGATTTAGTGTTATGTGACAATATAACATGCTCAGTATGTCAGTTGGTTACATCAAATCAGTGCGGTACTGACACACAAACATCAGCTGTACAGCGACTGTGTACTGCATCGTTGCCAAAATTCGCCTTCAGGACATTGCATTAGAGTTCGTAAACAATAAAATTCCCAAATCACGTGAAGGAAACCTAAAATAAAACAAAAACACCCGGAGGAAAAAAACCTGCTAAGGGGCTGTGAAGTGTTACACCCATCGCTTTCAGTAGGCTTGCAGTTATTGGGGAAAAGATGACCAGTATTCCCTTTCTGTTAGTAGACAACGAACGTTGATGTCGAACTCTCGTCCAACGACACTCACGACATTATAAGGGCAACCTCGCAACGATTACATCAACGCGTTCTCAGAAATATTATTACCCTAGACCTAACCCCACCCAGTCCCTATGCGATATGCTGACTCATAACCTGGCTACATCATATTAACCTGTTAAAACATTTGACGTTCCATTACCGACCACATTCCGCTGGAATGGAGAGGGGAAGGGAAGATCTAGAATATACAGTAGTCTTCATTGAAGCAGTAGTTCAGTACTTGGACGTGACTGAAGGCTTGTGACCTCACCCAGATAGATACAAGCCCGTTTGAAGGCTTAGGTGGTCTCAACGATTATTTATCGGTCCATATTTGTTAGAATATACAGTAGTCTTCATGGAAGCAGTAGTTCAGTACTTGGACGTGACTGAAGGCTTGTGACCTCACCCAGATAGATACAAGCCCGTTTGAAGGCTTAGGTGGTCTCAACGATTATTTATCGGTCTATATTTGTAAAGGATTCTCAAACAACCAACCCACCATATAAACCATCTAATCAATCAATCAATCAATCACCCAATCAACCTCCCAACCAACGAATCAACCAGCCAACTGTCATAAGTGAAATCTAAAGCAGAAAAGAAACTGACAAAACAACAAAATATGTGACAAAATAACACATCAATCACAGTACTATCACACTTGTTAATACACGTAAAAATTATTCCTTCCCTATTGTGGTGTGTATTACTAGAAATCATGCTGCTAATGTACAATATCAACACAGGAAAACACATCTTTATTTGGATAAATGTTTAAACAACAGATATTAACTGCATTGCTTGCTAAGCTATTTATATACACAAAAGCAATTTACAGCGGTCCGCAAAAGCATAACATGCGATACTATAAAATAATCACGTAAATACAGTAGAAAAATGACAGTGTACTGAAAGTTGTTCAACACTACATGTAGACCTAATAACTATGGTACAATAAGTGATGCATCTTTACTTCTTTAGATGTGTTTATTACGAAGCTTATTCTTACCATTTTCATCATCATCATCATCACCATCATCATCATCACCATCATCATCATCATCATCATCAGGTGCTAAGCAGATAATCTTAGGGGGAATCATGTAGTTCGCCATATCACACGATTATTAGAGTCTGCGATCAGGCGTTTTCTTGTCACAAATATGCCCTTTGCCCAATCCATCCAAGTATGTTTCTACTTGTCAATCCCGTGCTCCATGTCCATCAGATTTGTCAGCTGTAATTATGTTTCCAAGCTTATTTCTCCACGTAAAGTGTCCAAAATTCTTCACTAGCTACTCCTAATTTATATTATAGTACATTGCTGTTTTCGTGTTTCTTGAATGCTACCTCTTTATTTTTGTTTTTGCCCTCCATTGTATTCTTTACTTTCCTCAAAACTACTATCAGCCAGCAGTTTCTCTGGTTGTCTTTTATAATCCAGGTTTGACATTCTTACAGCAGTATACATTCTACAAATACGTTTTATTCTTTTTCGCAGTTGACATAAATGTATAGGCCATGATGATTTCTGTTTCAGTTTCTGAAAGATATCTTCCGGATAAAGTAATGATTTTTTCCAAGGTACTTCTACTGACTTGTCTTTCAAGATTCTTCCCATTTACTTACATGTTACATTGTGGTATGTCTTTCTTCTAGGAGATGACCATAATTTCGTTTGCTTTACAATGTAATTATAGTTCTAGTTGTTCACTGTGTACAGCAAGAGCATTTACTAAATACTACAATCAATACTGTAGCGACTGCATATCTTATATTGTTGATGTTGTGTCCTCCGATAGCGTTTCCTGTTGTCTTTTACATATCTTATAATATTTTACTGTTCAGGTAACAAAGTTCTGAGTGACATAACACTATCACTAACTATTTTTGTTTCGTGTCTATGAACTTACTTTAATATACATTTTTGTTTATTGCAGAATGGTGTTTCCAGTATGTACAAGTATACGGACTTTACAAGTATACGGACTTTCCTGTCAGTCTGGAGCACTGTCATCATTTTCGTCACGTCGACGTGTCTTATTTACTCTATCGAATGCTTGAAGCAGCGATGGAGATTGATGTTGACCTATATTTACCGCTCTATTAAATTTCTAAGCATATAAACAGCATTTATTGTTTACTTACCACCTCAACCCTACAGTGTTCTTCCTCTATCTCTGGCTGCATGTTCTTCCAAACCCTTTTCTTATAGATATCTTTGTGATATTACTCATTATGCTAATTGTTCGATATTGAACACATTCTTCCTGCAAAGAGTTGTCACCATGTGAGACTTGTTTTTATCCGGCACAGTTCCCTGGGGAGCAGAAGCAGCAGGTGTGCCAGCATCATCATTCTTCCTTGGCTTCTGAATAAACTGCAGAGCACTTGGAATATCCTAACTGCCATGATATTAATTCTTGTTGTAATACTAAGGCTCCAGATTTATCATAAACATACATTATATAAACCAGTGGGTATATCTCTAGCACCACATATGACTTCAGCAGTCTTGTGATCTGGTCTATTCCATAGTCTTCTAAAGCAATGATCAACTCAGTTGTCATGTTGTAAGGACCTGGCTTCTAGGCAGTTTTTACGAGTATATGGTTATGGGCATTCTGAACATTCAGTCCAAATTGGTAATCATTCATTTATTATAAGAAGCACCATACTGTTCCTCGTGTTAATCGTTATGAAGGTTTGTCATATTCTCTCTGTCTGTCTGTCTGTCTGTCTGTCTGTCTGTCTGTCTCTCTCTCTCTCTCTCTCTCTCTCTCTCTCTCTCTCTCTCTCTCTCTCTCTCTCTCTCTCTCTCTCTCTCGCTCGTTATATATGTCTGTCTGTCTGCCTGCCTGCCTGCCTGTCTTCTTCATCTGAACGCAACTAATTTTCTGAACTCTAACTTTCCGACAACGTGTAATAACACTATGCACTTATAAAATAATCGTAGTTATCCTTGCTTTGAATTAACATACCTGCAGATGTATTCCTTAATAATAAACACTACATTACTCATATGAACGAGAAACATAATAAAACAACTTGTTTCATAAGGGTAGATAAACGTTTGGTGTCGCCAGTAATAGATTAACATGTGTTATTTCCCCTGAAACATCAATGACAAACAAAATAATGGGAACAACAATAAGTATTTTGAAGTGCTTTGACACATTGTCGAGTTCTGAACAAGTTGAAATATTAATACACTGCCCTATCAAGGGCAAGCGATTGAATAATACATTAAAATGTGTCGTTTACGTTCCTTGAGAGAGAAGTAGCAGTACTTTGGACAATGATTATTCCTACTAACCACGTGGTTTTCTGGACGTGGCTCCTACACCAACAATTCGATAAGGTGAGACATGTCGGCATGATAAGGGTGTTTAAAGATCTACAAATTGATGGAAAAGACCTTAGACTTGTAACAAACATATATTGGAATCAACAATCTGCGATAAGAATTGATAATGAAGTAGGCCACTATCAGCACATTAAGAGAGGTGTGAGACAGGGATGTGTAATGTCTCCAGATCTTTTTTCCATGTACATATTTTAAGAAATATAGAAGGTATGGAAATAATCAACATTAGGGGACGATGGATCAATAACATTAGATATGCAGATGATACAGTCTTGATTGCAGACAATGAAAAGGACCTGCAACATTTAGTAGATGCGATTGTTGCACACAGTGAACAACTAGGGTTAAAATTGAATTGTAAGAAGACACAGATTATGGTCGTCACTGGGAAGAAGAAAATACCAAAATGTACTATACAAGTAAATGGAAATATTCTTAAGCAAGTGAATCGGTACGGTTATCTCGGAACAGTCATAACATCTGATGGGAGATGCCGTGAAGAAATCAGAACAAGAATTGCCATTGCGAAGGTAACCAATATGCAAGATGAAAAACATACTAACCAATAAAAAAGATACCAATTGAAACGAAAAAAAGAGTGTTGAAGTGCTACATAGAACCTATACTGTTGTATGGATGTGAAGCGTGTACAATGAGCAGACAAGCTGAAAAACATCTGATGGCTGTGGAAATGTGGTTTCTGAGGAACATGCAAAGAACACCATGGACAGACAGAAAAACCAATGAACAAGTCCTTCAAGAAACAAATGAAGATCGTAAACTGATTAGAGACATTAGACGTAGACAGTCAAAATTTGTTGGGCATGTTACGAGAATAAATGAATTGGAGAACTTGGTGATAACAGGCAAGATGGAAGGGAAGAGACCAAGTGGAAGATCGAGAAGTAAATACCTGGATGGCTTGGCCACGTGGCATGGTCGAGACATAAACACGGAGCTGATCCACGCCTCTGGTGATCGAGAGACATGGCAAAACATGACCGCTGACGCTTATCGGCATGACACATAATGGATGGATACCCTCTCACTACATGAATGTACTTATAATCATTTGGGGTGGGGGTGGGGGGGTGGGTGGTCATCTTACAATCTCTTTTATCTTTTTTTTTCTTATTTCTGGAAGTTTCCATTAAATGTCTTCTCTCTCCGGTTTGAGTCTCATATGAATGTTTACTCAACTTAGTTCTATGTGTATTGATAAAATAAAACGAAAAGTAGTCGATTAGTTATGTTTTAAATGTTACTCCTTACGTTGTTCCTTATGCCTACCTTCCACGTGGCAATTTCGATCTGATATTAGAGCCATGCATGATTTCACTATAAATACTTCGAAATATCAATGTGCAGCCCAGGCTCAGAATATTGAGTTAGAAAATGACACGGGGACTATTCATCATCATCATGATCAGATAGTGAGTTAGATGCATAACGTAACTCTTTATAACACCCTCACAAGAATGTCTATTCATTGCCAGGTCTTCTGTGTTATTCATTGTCATGCCTGGGTGTCATGAATGTCCTTCCCTATATACACACATACAAATGGTACTTGGTACACCTTGCAATCAACCCCATGTCTTTTGTAGGTTTGTGGATGACATTGGCATTGCCTATGTTCTATTTTTCATTGGTAAGTAAGCTTGAATTCTATGTAATATCTATCCCCAGTTGGAACATGACTATTGGTCAACAATTACCGTTACACATTAGACGAAGCTGAAGTTTCATACATAGAGCAAAGTCAACCTAAATAGCTGCCTTGTGTGCTGGCTTATGTTTGTATAGTTTATTTTTGATACAATTTATCCATGTGATTCCTGGTCTTCTAGCTTTTCTGAGAGAGAATTGTATAGGTACAGCACAGAGATTGTGGGAAGTTCTCACAAGATAGCTGAACCATATTGCGGCTCTGCGCACCCTCATATGCTAAACTCGTTTACACATATTAATTCGAAAATGATATTTAGAAACTACGAATGCTAAACAATATCATTAATATTAATACGAACGCTTTTAAAGAGACATAAAAACAAATAAACATGAGTAAATATAATGTTTGTAAAACGAGAACGTTATACTTAAGGATATAAAGCATAACACCCTAATTATTGAAGGAATACAAGTATATTAGCTTATCTTCTTCTTCTTCTTCAGCGTTCCGAGCCATTGAGGTTCTTTGCTGCAGATACAATCCGTCTCCATTCGTCTCTCTGGTGGATATTATATTTCACCAAGCGCTTAATGTTGATTCATGGGTCGGGCCTTATAATTTATAAGATATAATTTGTATATTGGCTTATACAAATATAAAATGAAGAAACATTAGAAAACTATAACAGATTGCAAAACCACACAAAGATATTAAAATAAATTATGAGAAGAATGCATTCTGGTAAAAATTACAGTAAATAGTATAGAAAATCAAAGAGCTAAAATATACGAACATACAGGAGCAATGAAATAATTCGTATTTGAACATAAGCTTTATATATACATAGCAACTAAATATCAGTTTAACAAACACAAAAACAAGAACAAATAAAAGAAAGCCAGCTTATGTGTTGACAAGCGGGTAGGAATCTCGAAAGTTTTTTTTTTCTTTTTCGGGTGTACATATCGTATTTACAGGATATCGCAGTCAACACCAGCATCTCTGCAGCTGTGATCTCTTGGCAAGTTTACGTTCAGTAGTTTGTCATTGCGGTTGTAATTACAACCATGTAATATATATATATATATATATATATATATATATATATATATATATATATATATATATATATATATACACACACACACACACACACATTCATTAGTCTAAGGGTGGTCAGTAGTCAGCTTCAAATGCAGAATTACATGGTGCATACATTTTCTCCGAAGGTGTCAGCAAGCTTTCTCTCGACCTACATTTCCGTAAATACTGTGTGTTTCTAAGCCTTATCTCCCAAGACTTTCTAGGTAACGTTCCTTGGCGTGGCACCCAGGAATCGCTGATGTCATTAGAATCACCCCCGTGGATTAACGAAATATTGTCAACGTGACGACGAGTGTCAGGACTGGTGCAGGGGGACACAATCTCACTGTCATGTCCGGAGTCCGTGTGGCTGGGTTTCTGCTTGAAGAGTCTTTCATTGCTGGTCCTTTTCCTTTTGGTGTAATGGGCTTTAAGAGAAGTTTTGGTAAAGTTGTAGTTGTCATCTGTGAATAATTGTAGATGACTTTTTGATCTTCGTTCTCTCATTCGCTTTCTGCGCCGTTTGGCTAGAATCATTAACCTGTGGATGACATTTTGTGTTAGTTATTGACTACGGCAAGTTACGACAGGCAGTAAAATGAAAGTTATGGCAGTTATTGAGTGGAATATGTAATACATCTATTTACAGCTAATTTATAATGAACGCCAATCGGAGTAGAACACTGGTGACATAAAATATACCGGCAGACATTCCATGAACATATAGCCCTTTTACGTGTGAATATATTTAATTGCATATATAATAATGACATAGTTTTGTAAATTACTATTGCGAAAAAAATATTGAAAGCACAAATAATATAGAATGTTCAGCTAATATTGTTAGAGTAGTAGGTGATAGTATTGCTGCTGCAGTTGTTGTCTTGTAGTTGTTGTTGTTGTTATTGTTCTTGTCGTTTTTGTTGCTGCTGCTGCAAAATCTGAACCTCATCGTAATGATTTTCTCACTCTTTTTGTTGGAACTGATAAGAAATGTACATAGAAGCAAACTGACCCACAGACAACATCATGCCCTGCAAACCGAAATACTAAGGTCACAATAAACGGCACAGAGGTTTGGTAAGAGCTGTGATAGAAGGCGTGATTCCTGGAAGAAGATACAGTGGCTGACGATGATTTAACCTGGGCACAACAGCAAAACTCATTCCGAATGCGCTCCTACATAAGACGTCTGTGTGGTCTGTTACCATACTCGTGAAGAATGACCGTGACTTGATTACACTATGGCAAATGAGCAGCTTGTAGTCTTCGGCTGGCTGCGTCACAGCCATGATAGAAGATGATGGTTGGTGATCTATGCATTATTAGCTAGGCTTCTGTCGTTTTCCAAATACTTCATAGGGTGATACAGAAATCGATATCAATAGATGACATAACGATTTTGACAAAATGGAAGTTTACTCCACAGGGAGGTATAAATATTTGTCCACCATGACGGCATGGAGACCTTCCCCGCTGGTTGTATAGTGACCTGTCCTACAGTGTAGTATATATGTCGGCGTCATATGGCGGCTCAGATAACTGGCTAGATATGTGACATACAAATCGGCTTTACATGGTGATATAGAGATCCGCCCTACAGGGTAGTTCAGGTATCTATCTACACCATAGAGCGGTATATACATCTGTCCAACATAGTGATATAGAGATCTGCTCGACATGAGGTATTGAGACCATATGAGGTACCCACATGAGGTATTGTGATCAGCCCCACATGAAATACAGAGGTCCGGCCCACTTGAAATACAGAGGTCTGGCCCACATGAAATACAGAGGTCTGGCCCACATGAAATACAGAGGTCTGGCCCACATGAAATACAGAGGTCTGGCCGACATGAAATACAGAGGTCTGGCCCACATGAAATACAGAGGTCTGGCGCGTATGAGGTATTGAGATGTGTCCCACATGAGGTATTGAGATGTGTCCCACATGAGGTATTGAGATATGCCCAACATGAGGTATTGAGATGTGTCCCACATGAGGTAATTAGACCTTCCCCCACATGAGGTATTGAGATGTGTCCCACATGAGGTATTGAGATATGCCCCACATGAGGTATTGAGATGTGTCCCACATGAGGTATTGAGACCTGCCCCCACATGAGGAATTGAGATGTGTCCCAAATGAGGAATTGAGATGTGTCCCACATGAGGTATTGAGACCTTCCCCCACATGAGGTATTGAGATGTGTCCCACATGAGGTATTGAGACCTTCCCCCACATGAGGTATTCAGATGTGTCCCACATGGTGTATTGAGATGTGTCCCACATGAGGTATTGAGACCTTCCCCCACATGAGGTATTGAGATGTGTCCCACATGATGTATTGAGATGTGTCCCACATGAGGTATTGAGATGTGTCCCACATGATGTATTGAGATATGCCCCACATGAGGTATTGAGATGTGTCCCACATGAGGTATTGAGACCTTCCCCCACATGAGGTATTGAGATGTGTCCCACATGAGGTATTGAGATGTGTCCCACATGAGTTATTGTGATCAGCCCCACATGAAATACAGAGGTCTGGCCCACGTAAGGTATTGAGATGTGTCCCACATGAGGTATAGCTATATGCCCCACATGAGGTATAGAGATCTGTGCCACAAGAAGTATAGAGATCTGCCCTACAATGAAGTTTAGAGATCTGCCCCATATGACTTATAGCTATATGCACAACACGAGGTATAGAGATCTACCCCACAAGAAGTATAGAGATCCGCCATGCATGAGGTATAGATATCTGTCCCACGTGAGGTATAAGATCTGCCCTACATGAAGTATAGAGATCTGCCCCACAAGAAGAATAGAGATAGATCTGCCCTATATAAGGTATGGAGATCGGATGCACATGAAGTCTAGAGGTCTGTCTCATATTAACTATACAGATCTTTCACACATGAAATATAGAGATCTGTCCCACTTGAGGTATAGACATCTACCCCACATCAAATATATAGATCTGACCCATACGAATTATTGAGACCTGCCGAAAAGATAATATATAATTCAGCATAGAGATCTGCTTCACAATATAATAATAATAATAAGTTGCATGTCCTTCACAGGACGTAACAGTCAACCCCAGCAGTTTCGCTGTTAGTGATTCCTGGGAAAATTTTACGTTCAGTAGTTTGCCATTGCTTTCTGAACGACCGGCTCCTATACCTTTTTCGAAAAAAAAACAGCACCGCTGTGTTTCGAACCCGGGTATACAGGCTCACAAACCGCGTTCGCAAGCCCTTAGCCACAGAGACCGGTCTGCTTAAGACAGCATTGATTTCTGCCAAACAGGGCGATCAGAGTTACGTGCCTCCGGAAGTAAATTGTCTAGATTCGCCAACGCCATTTACATTTCTAACCAATCTCAGTTACCTACTTTAAAGCACCTTTGTTAACGATATATTAACCATCATATAATACTAATAATGCCCACCATATACTTTGCACATGTGTGTACACAATTTTATACAACAACATAAGCTCACCTGTCTATAATACTACCACTTCTGAGTAGGTTATCAGCGGAGACACATCGTCTCAGTGAGTATCTTTTAGCGACCTCCTCCATGTCCTCTTCGTTGCTCAGACTCATCTCATCATCAGCAATAGAACTGTTGTCGTCACTGTCGTCACGCTGGTACATTTTATTAACATCAATGAGCTCAACCACTGCACCTTTATCATGTTCCGTCCTGGCGGACACAGCGTCTTGTTGGACATGGGTTGTTGCCATAACACAATTGTGTTGAGGTTTTGGTATTGGAATAGAATGTGGGGGTTGATCTTTTAGAGGATTTAAATTGCGTCGTCTTTGTCCAGGAGACGAGCTTAGTGTTATCGTCTGGAGCGGAGACAAGCTTGTTTCCAATCTTTGCTTTTCATTCTTCCCTCTACTGTTTTGTGTCTGATTTTTCTGCAGCTTATTTCCCCGCTTTACTGAATCGATATTTCCACATTCCTCATATATATTATCATGTTTCGAATCATTCAAGCCTGAGACAATTAGCTGTGGATCTATTTCTTCGTAAATATTTTCGTCATCAATGGACACATAAATATTGTGGGAGAAGACACTTTGTGAAACTTCTGAACGTAGATTGTTTTGCCTCCTTAGTAGAGTACTAGACTGATCACAAGATTGTGTTCGAAGCAAATGCTGTCTGTTTGACCTGTGTTCATCTTGTGACACGATCGGTGAAGATATAGGTTCATAACTGTTTGAAGGAGATATGCTTCTACTGTAGGTCAAGGAATGCCTTTGTTTTGGGACGGGATGGACTACGTTGCACGTAAATGCTTGTTGAGTATCTATGCTTTCTGATAATATCGAACTTTTCTTGCTCATGCTATCAGCGTGATATATTTTCCTTGGCGTTGGTGTAGGTTTATCACGAGGAGTCCAAACGTTTCTGTCGTATGAGCACTGAAGCTGTAGCTGATCTGATCTCGCAGGTGTTGTAGTTTTAGAAGCTAAAAATGGATGTTTACAAGAAGCATCCGACGAGGTTATTCTATTTGTCATTTTAGATTCACTATTCAAACTTCTTTGATCTAATTCTTTAGCTAACGAAAGTGATGAAGATGTGGGCAATTTGTTTAGCTCTAGATTGCTTGATACTTTACTTTTAAACTTCGTGAACCTCCTTGTCTTCGTCCTTGCATTGTGCTCACTGACTGAACTTTGAGTATCTTGGAAAACTTCATCAGATCCATGGGATAAATCAGAGACGTCTATCATTTGTTGGTATAACTCCAGATTGACACTGTTATTCTTTGGTGTCCGAGCTTGAACGATGAGACGATTTAGTTTAGCACGGTCAGTTTGATCACCACCAAAAGCGTCTGCTATCAGAGTAGTCGCGCCTGAATAAATTGTCTTAACATCGTCTTGTTGCAGGCAGGTGTCTCTGTCTTCCATAGTTAGATTCTCAAACTCTATGCTCAGGTCCGTCTGGGAACCCTTATGGCAATTCATCTCTTTCAGCTGAGCATGGGTAAATTCCATCTCCTCTTTGGGTGGTGTGTAGTTTGGTGGAGGCGGGATGCTGAAAGGTTTGCTTCCAGGCATGAATGAAGACGTCCTGGCTGAATTTAAATCTGCAGAATTTGTAGAAATACAAGAGGTAGTAATTGCTGGTGGGGGTGCAATATATCGTGTGTTTCCAGGCATGCAGGACGATCTCCCTCTGCGAGTTAAGAAGGGGTTTTTCTCATTTACCTCACAAGACTTAGCATGAAATGCGCTTCCTTCATCTCTCGATGTGGACCTTGCGTTCTTTTCAGAATTCTTGTCTGCAGTTATCAGATGTGTAGAACTGTCTATGTCAGAATTGCTACTCCTTTCAAATGATCGCAATGAAGTATGTTCCGTTACTTCAGCAACATTTGGTGATGCTTTAGCAGAAGGTTGGACGACTGGATCAAATCGCTTATGATATATGTAGCCCGACAATACAGATTTACTTTTATCGTTTACAACAGTTGAGCATTCTTCTGGTTGATCAACCTGAACTTGAGAAGATGCTGTGCATCCTTCGCCACCGTTGTGTTGTGACAGGTCATCCGTTTCATTTGTTCCACTAAAGAGTGACAAGCCTGGGGCCATATTTGTCTTACTATTTAAGAGCTGATTTACATTTTCGAAACTTCCCATGTATACAAGATCGGCATTTCTTGTGGGCATACTATACCGGTTTCTTCTGTTTCTCGTGGTATCTCTACCGGAACGTCGCATATTGCCGCCTACGTTTAGAGCTGATTTTGATACATCATTTTCGCTAGGCGTATAGTCAGATATGCTCACGTTTTCAAAACTACCCATGTATACTAAATCATCGTTCTTTGGGGGAATGCTGTATCTGCACCTATCTTTTGGGTTACCATTTTCCTCATGTGCTATTGTGTTATCTTCACCAATTATAGTCCCAGCTATTTTCCCGGCAATTTTATTATTTTGCCATTCATCGGTATCTCCTGTGTAAATGTAAGAAGGATCCGTAGTATAATTAAATGCATGCT